>JAOBRD020220254.1:0-25794 GCA_027575215.2 Hydrozoanthus sils | reverse complement strand
AATTTTTATTTCAAACAATTTCAAGGGAATAATTTATTGATTAAAGTTATAACAATGTGACTATTGTAGCCAGAATTTTTTGAGATAAAAAAGATTGTCTCTGTTTCATGCCTCGTGCTACGTCATATGCCTCCTGCTAAGTCATCATTACACGCTTCAAGTCTAAGAAAGTAACAGGAACGTTTTATTTTCGAAAATTACTATTATTATATTAAAGGTTCTACTTTTCATCTGGAACTTAAAAAAATAAGCTTGATAGGGACTTTAACAAGTTAAGTATGCAGACTAAGCCTGAACCCACACTCTTGCGGAACGCCCACTCTCGATATTCTCTTGTATATCAATCATAACAACATAACAACAATAACTACATATTTTTTTTAAAAAGTCATTCAATAATATAACAATAGCAAAACTTTAATTTATATGACGTCATATTTCTAACTGTCAATGATGGTCCGGGTGAGTGACGTATTGCTGTCTTGTGAGCCCGCGATGACAAACTTACGTATGTTTCTATTTCAAGTTCAGAAGAAGGAGCGAAAAACTCGTCTCAAATCAATTCTAGTTTAGTTGTTGTACTGTGTTTAGTAACATTTTCCATGATGCAGGCCCTTTTTGGAAGAAGAAAAACGCCAGAGGAGATGATGAAGCAAAACCAACGCGCCCTTAATCGTGTAATAAGGTGAGCACTATGGCAGTGTTTTGAATTGTATTTATGCGACATATTTGCAAGCTCAACAGCAGAAAGGCAAGAGGAAAACAATTTAGAATTGTGGCTGCGAAACATCTTCAAACTTATACCTTGTCATGATAATTGTAGTAGATTATTGTACTGAAAGGGCTTACAGTTCTCTTGTCTATAACTTCAACCGTACTTATGTTTTGAGATTACAAATTTTATGCTGTTGTTACCGATAGTCGATAGTTTAACAGCCAGTGACCGAAACTTTGCTGGATTTTGGTCCTGTATCAGTTTCGTTCTGGACACAGATTCACAAGACAAAGATTTGGCAAAATCGAGACGAATTTAGAAAAATTTAAACAGGAGCAAAAAAACACAATATTACGACCGAAGATTTCGCAAGCCATAGCCAATACAAGATATACTTAACTTGAGCAGATTTTGAAAGAATGGCGATAAAGTTATAATTGCCTTGCCCTTATGAGTGTATTGTACTGTAGCTAGGGAGCTTCAGTAGTTGTTTTGTCGTCCACCCAATCACACAAAAAAAACAACCCTGGTAATTTAGTATATCTTGAGCTGCATGTCAGTTTAGGGTGAAAAAAGTGGTGAAGCGGGTACCAGACTATCTAGGCGATTTTAATACTGTACTCCCACCATAGCGATCGGCAGTATTGAATGAAAACACAATGTCGGTTTTTCTTTGCGTTTACAACATAACTTTTCTTTCTCAGGTTATTTGTAGAAAAGTTTTGATTCACTTGAACAAGTGAATAGAAAATACAGGAAGTGGCCATGGGCACATAATGGGCAGATTACCAATGAATGTTTATGAACCTCATGGGCGGCAGAAGCAAACAATTATTTGGGGGCACAGTAGAAATTATAGTAGTCCGTTATAAAATTTGAAGTCCTATTCAAAAGTTCCTGTTGTTAGCCAGAAATTATTGGGGGTTTTAGTTAAAGCAAATTTTTAGCTGTTGATTACAGAAATTGAAAGCTATAAATTCAAATCACGACAAATGATAACATACAGGTCTGTTCAGAACATGCTCTGAAACTGACAACATGTTATGGTATACAATGCAGTTGTTCAACTTAAGTGGCTGTGGACATGACTGAGAACATTTGTTGCATCAAAATTCACTGCTTTTACAAAACTTCTAGTATAGCTGTTCATTTTGAAATTTCAAAACAAGAATTTGAGATAATGTTACAATTTAGTTTCCAAAGTAAATACAGGCGTAATTTGATTAAAATCATTAAATGCAAAACGATTAAAAATTTCCTCTTAAGACTTGGTGCCAGAAAAAAAAATTGTTTTTCGTGTGGCATTAAAATGGGGGAAAGCACAAAATTATTCAGTTGCTTGGTGCTTAAACTGGAGGGGCGCTTAAATTGGAACAATTACCGTACCTTGATTACTGGTCAGATTGTCATACTCTTTCTAAAGGTTACAAAAACCTACAACTCTCTGATTACTGGTTTAAGATGCTCATTCTCACTGAACTACAATCTTGAACCTATGATCCTCTGATTATTGATCAGATGTTTGAACAGCTGAGCTTTATGAACTGATTAATACTGTAGACTCATTAAGGCTGTGTGGTTATATGTTTATTTTAATAAATTGGTGATAGAAATTTAGGAAGCTTCCTAAATTCTACTCAAAGCACTAAGAATTGGTCTGGACTTCAATTAATAAGGTACACAAAATGATCATTGAAGTCAGACCAATTAAGTCACAAACAACAAAGAAAAATCAGTGAGATTACTTGACGTTCACATAATTTCACAACATTTATATATAGCTATTCAAAAAATCTGCCATTAGCACTATGCACTAATGAGGTGGTTAATACAATGTTTTGAAATGACCGTTATATAGTCCAACCTCTATTTTAAAGGGCCACCCTTGGGACTTTGAAAAATGGTCTCTTAATGGAGGTTGGTCACTTAATTAATAGATCTAGAGTTATTGAATACAGCAGTTTACTGACGTCAAAAAAATTGAGATTTTTGAAAGTTGTTGCTTAGTGAAGGGTGGCAGCTTTATAGAGGTCGTACTGTATTTAAAATTCAATCAGTACTTGTATGTACAAGATCTCTTCTTTCCCTATACACCTTTTTTCAAACATGTCTCTTTTTGTTTGAGTCTTATTGAAGTAAACATTTCTATTATAAAAAATATTGGAAGATGTTGTCATGTTAGTTTCCTTGCATTAGCTGTTGCAAATGGACAATTTTGTGTTTAACTGGTGGCATGTATAGCTAAGAAGAAGAAAACATTGTAGAGGAAGTTTTATTTAATATTTTCAATATGATGGGATGTGATATAATGGTCAATATGATATATTGTATCGTATACATAATTATATCATTATGGTATGATACATGTGTATGATATAAAATATATTGATATTTACTATGATTATATGAAATAAAGTATGCAAAAGTGTGTCATTTACTTTTTAGGGATTGAGCAAGAAAGAGGAAATGTTTTAAGTTTATAGATATTAAGACTTATCTAGATAGCACATTTCAATTGTGTAATAGTGGACACTTTGATTTTCAAGGGAGTTAGACAGAGAACGAGCAAATTTGGAAAGACAAGAAAAAAAGGTTATAGCTGATATAAAGAAAATGGCAAAGCAAGGCCAGATGGTAAGCTCCAAACAATATTTTTAACCACCTTCAAAAGCCTGGTAACATGCCGACTAGGTCTTCAATCTGGGCTGAAAGTTTGCCTGGTTTAGCATATATAGGAACTGATTCTTTTTCTGTGAAAATTTCAAACCCACATGCATGTTGGGAAAGCTTAGTCACATAACAAGACTAGATATCTGCACCCAAAAAGCATTAAAATTTTGTTTTGAAGTATATATAACTGCTTTGAATTTTTGGCAATTTGAATTTTTATTAGCAGTAAGGATGTACAGGTTGGTCATTATGATAATTATGACCTTGAATGCCCTCTTTTTTTCCTTTTTTAGAAGGTTAAGCTTCAACAAAGTTTTAATTTACAGTCGTTGAGTGATGTTTGCAATGAAAACTAATATAGACAATGCCATAAGGGTTTCTAGATTGTGAGAACTTCCATTTTAGAAAGCTATAGGACTGAAAGTTTTCCTGCTTGGAGCATGATCCTGGGAACATAATTAGTGGAAAACTTGCCTCCTATAAAATTTTTAGACTTTTCTCTGATCATAAAAACAAGGACATTTGGTGCAGGGGGTCAGAAGGTCGGAGAGGAGAAGAGATGGTATAAGGGTGTCTCTTTACAATTCACTAATAACATACTTTTTTCCCACATTAAGTTGCTCCTTAATTAAAATCTTGCACCTTTCACACACTTTGGTGCCTCCACTTAAAATTTTCTTGGATCATAAAAACAAGAGGGGGAGGACAAGAGGAGGGATGTTATAATCCTATTACTAGCTAGTGCAAGGATGTGATAAAGCTCAACAGGGTCTTCTTTCCCTGCTGATTCTGCCAAGCCCATTCCCTTGGCTGTGGTTTCGTTAGTAGTAGTGCTTTTCTCCATTTGGCCTTAGAACTATACTGTACAGTTGCAATCAGCTTTAGTGCTTGTTGAAGTGCAGAGTTTAAAACACATTGGAAAGCAACAAGATTTAATCTGCTAAATGACCCTCCATAGAAGAACTCAGAGGTCATATTTTCCTTCAAAGGGCACTCCACAAATATATTTTCACTTTGGTTTATTTTGTGTTGCACTTTATATGGATTTTGGTGTTTTTATAGAGCTACATATGAGCAGGTAAGACCTGCTTTGACCATTAGAAATTCTTTACGGTAAAACTAAACTAAACATGTGAAAGTGATAAAATAATTAAACTACAAAATCAGATGATTTGAGGGCTCAGCACATTTAATGTAGATAAAATAAAGTAATTCAAACAATCGTTACAGTATATATAGTTTTAGTAAGTCAAAATCTATGTTATTAGTTGACCTATTTTTCCAATAGTTTCCTGCCAAGCTATCCTACTTTAATATACTAAGTAACTTACAGTTTTGTAAAACATATAACGTTTTGTGCTTTGCTTAAACTAAAACTTTGCAATATTTTCCCCTCTGAGAGACTTGAAGGTGTCACATAATAACATGTTTAACCTTTAGGATGCCGTCAAGATAATGGCAAGAGATCTTGTGAGGACGAGGCGGTATGTCAAGAAATTCATCTTGATGAGGGCAAATATTCAGGCAGTTTCACTAAAGATTCAGGTAATTGACAAAAACTTCTTTTAACTTTTTTACTAATTAAATGGGAACTAACGAACTTTACGAATTTTTTTTTTCATTAATTCTCCCCAAGGCCGGGCTTTTCAGAATTAATTTACAAAAATGATAAATCTGACAAATGCCAAATGATATCTTTAATAAAAACTTACAGTTTAATTCTAACAATAACCAATAAAAATAATTGTAATTAAAGATTATCTTAATCTACTAAAAGTGACTAATAATATCAGTATCAATGACACTGTTAGTGGAATAAAATAGATGATGACCTGAAGTAATTTCTAATTAACTAACTTTAGAGTAAATGTACATTATCTAGTCGAATAGTTAACACAATCAATACTGATAAACAGGTGAAAATTCAAGTTAGTTTAAGTTATTGTATTTAAGCTCTAAATTCAGAAATGTATTACTAAAACTGCAAGAACTTTAAGTTGCTGTTAAACACTGGCTGTATGATCTTGTTGCTATGGTTTCCCTGAGGACTGTGGGGGCCAGAGCAAGCAAATAACAATTGAGCAGTTGACCTTTTTGAAAAAGATTGTGGCGATACATTTTACCACAATGCATAGCAAACCTTGCATCGCTTAAAGTAACTCCGGGAAGGTGACAGTTGGTAAAACTCTTCCTAGTTGTAATAACAACACAATGTGTGTCAAATCTGAGGGTTACAGATTTTGGGTGGTTGTGTGTTTTCCTAAATACATTTAATTACACCTAGTTTTATATACCTTTAATACCAACAATACAGCAGCTGACAACATAGTTTGTTAAGTAGTTTATCCATAGATTAGAGATGGGAATCAATGGGTTGAATCTGGCCACAGTAGAGGTGATTGTTCCACATTTCATGATCAGTTGCGTTAAATTAATTAATGTTTATAGGCAGCACAATGTTCTTAAAGTTGGTTTATTAGGGAAGCCCTAATAGTTATAGTTTCACTTTTCCATTAGCAATGACAAGTTCATAAAAAAAACATAATTTTCTTCTGTCAAACAACTCAGAAACTAATGTAATATAGTAATAAATTATAAGAAAAAAGAGAAGCACTGTAAAGGAGTATAATTGTCTTAAAATATTGATACAATATTATTTCAAACAATGAAAATCAAAAGTTATTAAAGGGTTTTGCAAAGTTGTTTGGAAGCAGATTACAATTTATCTAACAAATTAATTTCTCTGAAGTACCTTTTAAACCATGGTTACCATAGCAACAAATATGCTGGTTCCACTTGTATAAGATTCCATGATAAATTTGATGTATGCCCCTGTCCACCCCAATCTCAAGCTATATTGGTTTCAGGTGCTACATGTGTGTGACTTTTCATGCCTTCTTAAGGAATAATTTTTAGTGCCAATTAGTAAGTTATTTAGTGTTTTCCTTTCTGGCTTACATTTTTCATATAAGATAATATTGGGAATCAAAAGTTAAAATACATTCCAGCTAACTAAACCAGTATTTCAATTAATTTTTCAGACACTGAGATCTCAAAATGCTATGGCACAAGCCATGAAGGGTGTTACAAAGGTAGGATACAAACTTGAATGCTTATTACTTATAAAGAGCTAAACTCTTAGAAACAGGCCAATAATGTTGGTGCTTACTTCCAGTTTTTATAGTGCTAAGTCAACAGAAGAGAGCTGTTATTTCTTCCTTGGTAGGACTCTATTTTATTGCTGGTTTAGCCCTCGATCCAAGTTTTTACCCATTATACAGCTGGTCGATTTGGAACAGTTGGGGCAACAAGGAACTACTAACAGTATTAATTAATTAAATGAGATTAAACAATCTAACTAATTTTGATCTTGACTGTAATATGACTGCTGTAGTTAATAATAGGATTTTAAGTTACAATTCTTATGGCTAGGATTGCAATTATGACTTTGATCAATACTTTGATAATGATAGTTATCATGATTATTAATAATTTTATTTTTTTGATTTTCCTGAAGATTACAAGACATCATAAAATTTATGATCTCTGTTTTTGTCTTATTTTGTTTTCTGCTTACCAAAATTTATACAATCGTCTGTTAAGTATCAATTGCAAGTTCATTCATACAAACCCATTTCCAACAGTCCTTCTATGTACTTACTGATTACACTATTAAAGAAAGGAAGAAATAAAAGCATGGGTTTTTTTTGTGTTTTTTAAATTTTGCAGAACTTGCTTATATGTTATAAGGGCTTCAGTAATAATTCAGATATATTAATTAAAGTGAGTGCACTTATGCAACTGTTTTTATTATTCTTTGTTACAGGCATTGACAAAAATGAATAAGCAACTAAAACTCCCACAGATTCAAAAGATTATGATGGAATTTGAAAAGCAGGTGAGTACTTATAAATTATTGTATTGTATCCTATTGTAATGTGTTGTATTATAGTGTATTGTACTAGTAAATGGTTGTTTTGTTATGTATTATATTATATGTTGTATTGTATTAAAGTGTTGTACTGTATTGCTATAACCATTGTAATCAATGTAACTGTTTAACTTCATTTTTCTTTGAACCTCAGTCAGAAATCATGGATATGAAAGAAGAGATGATGAATGATGCAATTGATGATGTCATGGGGGAGGAGGATGAAGACGAGGAAAGGTACTGCATGGAACTTGACGTCTTTCACCAGTTGTGCACTTGGGCACACAAATCTAGAAATTACATGTGTAGAATTTCACTTGTAATCTTTGCCCTTCAACCTTGGTGTAGACCCTTTGTTCACAACTCGATCGATTGCCAAGGATGTTTTTTTTCTTATTTGTACAGCTTTTCTCTACCATAACTCTGATTAATATCTCTGTGGAGAGTGTATGGGGTCATAAATTATAACCAGTAGCTAAGTTTTTGTCTAACTTGGAAGGTGGTACTTTTTATCTTTGCTTTAAAAAGAAGTTTTAAAGGTTCTGATGAAGGGCAAATACCCAAAATGTCAACACCTTTAAAACTTCCAAAGGCAAAGAGTTTAGCTGTATCACTATTAGTTACATTACCCCTTTTTAATTAATTGCAATACAAACTAAAGTTCACCTATTGTGTTTTGTGATAACATTATGAAAAAAAGTCAGTCAACAACTGAAAGGGATCAAGTTGACTAACCAAAGTAAAGTAAAGTGGTGCATTTATATAGCACCCTTTCCATGTATATGCTCAAAGGTGCTTTACAATGATCAGTTTACCACCAGTGGACAGTCGCAATTGGCAGCCGCCTCAAAGCGATCATGTATGCTAGCACTCATTTTACCGACCCCGGAGGGATGGAAAGCTGAGTGGCCTTTCACGGGAAAGAAGGTCACCCAAATATTCAACCCTCGACCAGGCTGGGAATCGAACCAGGGACCTCAGGATTGGGAGGCAGAGATCTTACCACTGGGCCAACCCCTCCTCTCTAACGTTGTTATACTGTAGATCTAAAGTTATGGCTCTTTGTGTTCTTTCAAATATAAGAAACTTTATTGTATTTCCGTAGTGACCAAATCGTTAATGAGGTGCTGGATGAGCTTGGCCTGTCACTAACAGATCAGGTAAGGAATGCCCTAATGGTGATATGTAAAACACATAATCCTGCCTTGGCGTGTTTTTCATTCTTACAGAAAAGAGTTAAAATTCCTTTGATTATTACTTATCTGGCTTATAATTAGTCAGCAAGCAAATTATCACATTATCCATTTTCCTTTGTTTTTCGACTTCACTCTCAAGGTTTTATATCATTTTCCCAACAGTTAAACCATATGGCTGTGTATACGTACTGCTCATAGATAATAGAGGATTTTGCATGGCTGCACGGGATACAAATTTTATTTTTGCATACTGAAAGTATCTCTCACAAGTGAGCAAAGCAAACGAGTAAGAAACATTTTCAGCACGAAAAAAATGAATACCTGAAAATACAGACACATCATCAAATTGATTATGCAGGGTTTCAATAGAAGCTGGCAACCAGCGAATTTCGCCACCTACTTCTCAGATTACTGCTGCCTGTACTTTCTGTAAAAATAAATACAATTTTTCTTAAAGTTCTTGAGTTTCTTGCTGACCCCCATAGGGGTACAGCTGCCTACTTTAATATGGTCTACTGCCTACTTCAAAACTTATTGAAACCCCTGAATATGATATTATTTGTTTCAAAAAGTATTAATACAAAGGAAGAACATTTACAAACAAGCGATTTCAACAATCTGTGGCATCATCTACACGTGTGTGCTTTGATAACTTCATAGTTTCTCCAGTAATCAGAGCACTCCTAATGAACCAAATGTTACGTTACTCTTCCCAGCTGTCGGAGCTCCCCACCACAGCACAAGGTGCTAAACTAAAGGAAGGGGGTAAGCAGCCTGTGGCTGTCGGAGCTAATGATGCAGACGCTGATCTCATGGCAAGGTTTGTCTTAACTTAATACTATGTATGTAGCAAGCTGTGGTATATCATTGGACACAACAGAGCAGTCACTTGTATATATACATATATCGAATACTGATTTCACTAGATAAGAAATCATTCGATGAGCACTGTTTAGTTGAGATGTTAGTAACCTGTTTGAATTCGAACCCTTTAGTTGACAATTTCCCCCAGAGGGGAAGTGAATAGTGGTGAATATATACCCAGATGCAAAGTGTTGAGTTTTATACCAAGTTCTAGGCACCGACCGTGAGTGAGATAATGGTTTTGTATTTTACCCAAACAATGGAAAAAAATGCGCTTTATTTTCAAAGAAACAACACAATGTAAATCTTTTCCCGTTTTGGAGTGCGCACTTCCAAACCGTTTCAAATTCAAATAAAAGTAATTAGTCTTGGATATTGAGTCATAGTCCAGGAGCCAATCAGAGCGTGCGAAAATGGATATCAGTTGCTTTGGTAGTTACTGATACTGTACCTTTTGTTCAATTTTTAACCTCGAAAAAAGACCTTTCTAGCGTTCTGATTGTTTCACTCAATCTCAGTTATCAACTCATATATACCGAATTTACCCTAAATGGAGCTGACTGTGTAGTGTTGCAAAGCTGAATATTGTTCTGAATAATTATATTTTAGCTGTCACTCTTGGGATGATTTTTTTTACTTTGGCTTACTTTTTTAACCCTGTATATTAATTGCTGCAGCCATATTCAGCGCGTTCGCTATGGGCTCCTATCGCGTCCGCTATGGGCTGCCTGTGGCAATGCCAGGCTGATTTGAGATTTCATGGACCGGTCTTGACAAATTGCCTCGATTTTATGACTGGGAGTGCAGTCAACCAAAGCAGCCCGAATGACGACGATCAGGGACGGCGACGATACACGTGAGAGACCCAGCCCGACGCGGATCGAACGGTTACGATACGAAAGATTATCGACCGCTGAAGCTTTTCAAAAAGTCGAAGATTCCAAGAACGCTACAAGATAATCGCAAAACTCGCAGCACTCCATTAATCTATGACTACTGCTAGTTTCTGAAATTATTCCATTTTTGCTTGTTGGATATGAGGGAGTTTAAATAAGTTGTTGAGTATGAAGAATATTGAGTACAACCACCAAACTGTCCCTACTGACCAGGTACAAGTGCACCAGCTTTAGTTTGAAGACGGTTTGGTGTTTTTCTATCAAGTATTAACTTGAAACATTAATTTTTTTAATTTCTCTGAATACTCAAAGTTCTAATTTCTCCTTGAAACTACCAATAAGTCTCTCCACCCCCCTCCCCCTCCTTTAAAACTTAAAACTCATAAAAAAATGAAAAAAAGAATGGTTAAATAGCTACACCAGAACTGAATACTGGATTATGAGTGAGTCATAAAATTATATAGTTCTGCCATGCAAGTCATTTGGACCTACTCTGTTGAGACTCGATATAGTTCCCCGGTAGATTATTAGTTAGAAAACTTCAACTATTTGTCTATTTGGCGGCGCAGTGGCTGAGCGGTTAGCATGTTCGACTCTTAATGTTATCTTCTTAAGCAAGACACTTTAACCGACTTGTTCCAGTCGACTCGGCTGTATAAATGAGTACCAGTTCTGCTGGTAGTCTGCGCGTAGCCGCTTAATTTCTCTATTAACTAGGGGGCTAGGATTAGGTCCTGTCCAGGGAGTACGCAAACCGGAGATAAGCTCCGTCCTAACTACATAATGAGCCACTTGGGCTCAAGAAAGGATTTTTTTAAATATTTTGTTTAGAGATGCATTTAATACCCACAGCTTAGACCGAAAGAACTGTGTAAACACCTTTTAAGGTATTTTTAAACAAGTTGTCGTCTTTTCTTACAGATTGGAAAATCTAAGAAGAGAGTAATGAAGATTCCTGCTGGCGTCAACAATATGACGTAGTTTATGTTTTCGTAAATATCATTGGTATCTTTACCATTTTAAGAAAATATGTGTAAATCTGTTTAAATGGAATGTAACTGTGATACTGATAATCTCAACTGTACAAGGCGTTCAGGACGTTTGGCTCTGTACTATCAGTATTGATTGAGTTCTCGTTCACCGTAAAACGATGCCTCGTATATATTTTATACAAATACTATACATGTAGGAATTCGCTATCGTTAGGGTGATGTAGGCTTTAATAACTTAATCAGTACGGCAGTAAATTCAATTTGGAGAAAGTTTAGTTTCCAGTAGACGGCACATCCAGGTTTTGTCGGGACCTGCATTTGTGTCAAATAAATACAGTAGGTACTCATATAGTGTTTTAATAATGGTATGAGGAATGCGTCTTCTCCTTCAGATACGTTTCGTCACTTTTTGAATGATGCGAGATACTCAAAACTCTGGAAAGACAATTCTTTTTCTCGTTTGAAATGAAAGTTTTAATTTTTGCTGTTCTTGTAAATAAATATAGGTGTTTGCACAAGGTAAAAGAGATGGGTAATATAAACAAAGACTACTGAGCAATCAAGGCTGAGTTGTTTAAAGCTTGTGTGACAACCCTGGATAGCAGTCAAAAAAGCAATCGGCAGCCTTGGTTACTAACCCTAATTTTAAACAACTCGGCCTTAAAGTTAAATTTGAGGCTAGCTAGTACTCATTCTCTCCTATATACGTTTAAACGCACACATCTTATAATGCATAAACCATTTAGAAAGCCCGACAGTCAGACTACAAAATAATATTTTTCTAGGGATTGTATCTAACAATAAGTAGGAATTTGACGTTTCTAGTTCAGTTGTTAAGTTAGTAAGTGTTTGAATAAAAAACCCAAAGTAAAAATTTCAGTTCACTAATCGCTTTGGGAGTTACTACAGTACCAAATTGTACAAAAACACTATTACAAACTCCGTTTAGGTTGACATTAACTTTGTTTGTTTGTCGTTTATTGTAAAAGCTTGCTTAAGAACTGAAACTGAATCAATACATTTGAAAGTCAAATGAATCTGTAAAATGTAGTACGCTTTCAAAACATGTTCGAGCATCCAACCGAATAATCTCGTAACTGATACTAGGAAAAGTTAGTGCCATTAACTAACAATGTTTGGGAATATTTCCTTGGTTGTAATCTTTTGTTAAGCTGGGTTCAGCTAGCGTTAGAAATAGAAACTGATACTAAAGAGAACTTCCACCCTATATTATAAAGCAGTGTGAAAATGAAGGCTTGATAGTTCCAAGTGGCGATGGAAGCCATTTTCATTTCAGCCTCAAATTGTTCTTAATTTGTTCTTATTTTTCGGGCGATTTCAGCCTCACTGTTCTTAAATTAAGTGTGTTCTTATTTTTAAAAGAGTGTAGTGAACTTATGAGTATTTTTAGTCAACGTGCTTCCATTGTTCTTTACTTAAAATGCCTATGACATGAAACGTTTTCTTATCTTAGTTGATAGACCTTGTTAAATGAGGCATATTAGGGTGAAAAAATCTTGTCGACATATTTTATGGTCCTCGAGATATTAACATCTAATATTTTCAAGTGTTGACGTCATTGTATGTACAGGCAAATTTTTTCCGCCTGTATGATTTTAATTACAATAGTAAATAAGTATAACTTTCTGACTAGCAGTATTACAAGTAGTTTGCGTACTAAACACTTTAACGGTTTTGAAGGTTTTTCCAGAAACTTTCGAGACTACTAGTTTATCAAATCTAGCGAATGATATTAATAAAGAGATAAAATTGTTAGAAAGTAGGTTATCTTTTCATTTAGCTGCAGTGAAGTCTTCTGATATATCTATAAAGTGTAGTAAGAGAAGGAGGGACGAAGAAACACGGTTCGATTTTTAGCCCAACATTGGTGCACGAAGAATCGTCGATTAGTGCAGTGAACCGGGGAAGAAAACGGAAAACGAGACATAATCATCGATGTTTTACTAAAGAGTGTTCTATTTATTTGTGCCGTCTTCAATAGAAAGTTGTTCGTACGTTTGCAATTAGGGATTCATCGGGATAATGTGCTAAGCACCACAACACATTACTTGTTATCACAGGCACTCGAAGCTTGTAGCTATAGTCAAATATAATGTTCACATTTTCCCGTACAAAGTGTTATAAATTTAGTCAAAATGCAAAACCGAAAATATTGGAAATAAACTTTGCCTACCTTGAGTTCACCTTGTGTTTGAATTCGAATTACCTTATGTGTATTTTAATTGCGATTGGAGGTGTTTTAGAGAAATTTTATGTGCTCCTCAAGACTCGGTAGGAACAGCGATCGCAAAAAATCCCTCTATTAAACACCTCCCGAGTCGCGCCCAAAAAACGCACGAGATACAAACACAAGGTGAATTCAAGTTTGGTGAACTGCATTTCCAATTTTGACTTAATTTATAAGACATGGCATCGGAAAATGTTAACATCATATTAGACTAGCCACAAGCTTGGAGTGCCTGCGTTGACCGAAGAGTATAAATCAGCATTCGTAATTAAAAGGCAACAAATAAATATTCAACTCGCTTCGCTAGTTCAATTTTAGTTTAGTTTCTGAAATGTTCACTTGTACTGATTAATCCGACTCGGTACTATTAAATATATATAATGAATAACCAAGGCCATAAGACTATCTAATTAGTTATCTCGTTTTTCATTGAATGTTAATCAATTTCTTTTTCAAGATGTGGTAGTGTTTTCTACATTTTCCGCGCGTTTTCAAATGTTTCCGTTTTTGAAATTAAAAGCAAAGGTTACGGTCTGTTTCCGATCGTTGAAGTACGTGTGGGCGCAAGTTAGAAAATATTCGAAGCGACTATATGAGCGGTAGCCGCTCAAGGTCTTTTAAAAAAGACTGAATGAGCAGTAGTTTTCAATAGTCTTAAATAACGTGAGAAATCTTAAAACGATTTCGATTTTTGATATAATGTTATATAGGGTCGCCTTTCCTTGTCTGTGCAGACTATAAAACTCGCCATTCTAGGGTCGTAACGAGGTATTGAGGATCATCAGGGATTACGGGCCCTGACACGCCCAGGATCGGGTTCACGGAAAATTTTGGGGTCACAGAAAAAAAAAAAATCAAACGTTATATCAAAAATCGAAGTCTCTTTTAAACAGATTCTAAATAAAGTTAGAATAGTCTTTATTCCCTTTATGATTTCTCGCGTTATTTAGAAAAAAAACTACTGCTCATTAGATCTTGAGCGGGAGGGCGGCCGTGACTGATATAGCTGCTATGTGTGACAAGAATGGCGAGTTTAGGTATAGACTATAGTTTGCACATACAAAGAAAGGCGACCATATAAAACGTTATATCAAAAATCGAAATCGTTTTAAGATTCTAAATAAAGTGGACATAGTATTTATTCCCGAAAATTATGATTTCTCCCGATATTCGAGAAAATTAAAAACTACCGCTCATATTGTCTCTTGATGACCTTGAGCGGCTACCGCTCGTATAGCAATTTCGAAAAAGTAGTTTTGTTGGGATCTTCACTACGTTGAACTTTTATAATGACAAGGCCTTCAAAAAAAACTGAATTGAAAAACCTGTTTAAAGATAACCACCAACAAAAAATAAAGTCTAATAGATATGAAGCACACAAAACTTAAAAGGTTTATACTTTAATTTTCGGCGAGATAAAGTGATCTCCATTCAGCATTCATATTTCGGGTCGATAACATGCAGGATAAACTTAGGAAGAGTATTCGGATTTGGTTGTTTATCTGCTGATAACCAAAGAAAAATGGATGTCCTAGATCCTATACGAAGCCAGACGAACTTTCTTTGGGATACCAAAAATTATTGGGAGGAAGGCAGACGACACTCACTGATCATGATTTAGTACTCACTCGCCGTCTCGCAATTATAAATACAGATGGAACACGCCAGGCATTCTCCAACAATAGGCTTTATTCTAGCTCTTGTTTGAGTTCAAACACCTTCACTAAAGGAGGCATTAGGCAGCCTTTAAGTTTCCTGAGCCAAAAATGATTTTAAAACTGAGCAAAGGTCACCATGGCCAGCATCGAGTTTGGAAAGTTTTATGGCGCGAAAGTTGACTGACGTGTTGCTCAAAGGAGCCAATCACGGAACGTTTTGCGCGTAACTGGCCAATCACGTCTATTTTCTCAATTTACGGGTTTTGACGATACTTGCTGAACCAACGGTTCGAACGAGGCACTTTCAGTTTGCATTTGACCGAAAAAAGTTTAAACAAAAGTTTTTAACATTGATATCTCAAAAAAGGACACTTTGTCTAAGAGAAGGTAAGTGAAGGTCCGATTGACTACAATTGTTTACCATAACCTTATTTGCAAACCTCGGTGACTCTAATTAAAGCTTTTCTTTTCATTTCTCATTGGGTAACTGGTTGTGAGAGGAAACTTATAAGAAACGTCGATTTCCAATGTTCGTAAAATAAAAAAAACCTTGACTATCATCATTTAGTTACTTACAAAAAGGTAAATATTACATCTGGATGTGGAACAAGTCAGAACTTTTGCAGACATATGTTTACAGGAAACAATCTATTTTTGCAGGGTTCGCGTCGCCCCATCAGTGACCTCGCTCCGTTTCAAGTGAAACTTGCCAAAGGCAAAGCAGTGTAAAGAGTAGAAAGGTACAAACCATAAAACTATTACTTCGTAGAGAATCAAATCTAGTTCTTCCTTGACCTTCTCTCTCTCTTTTAACTCTTAGAAATTCAGAATATAATAACTTGAAGAATATTATAAAGCTAAAGCAGAAATTCCAGCGTTTTTGTACATCTGAACATCTAAGCCGGCTTTTTTCCGGGGAAACCGGAAAACTAGAAAAACGTAGTGCTCTTTTTTTCAACTACCTGTACCATATTTTAAATGATTGCATGTAATGTTTTATGCATAAAACATACATGACCGAAGTTCAAGGGGCTGAAAAACAAGAGGACTCAAAGTCTTAAGGCCGGTGCACTCTTGAAGTAAACAGCTGAGCTGTTAATCGGATTAGCTGTGAATATGATTATTTTTAATTGAGTATTAACGAAGTTCCTGCCATTACAAATAGTTATGAAGTCGATCGTTATAAACTTCAAAAACCGCTATGGCACTCTTCAACGTCAGAGTCTTTTAAAAGCATCGCGCAAACAGTGTTAGAGTTGATGGCAAAAATTAGAAAATTTTGAGTTAAGTCTGTGAAATAAAACAATCAGTTTTACGTCAAAAACGTTTGGTTTTTATACAGTTTTTAACTTTTACAGCCTTAATAGTTTTATCCATGAAAAGAAGTGCCTTATCAACATTTGGTAAAGCTCCATGAAAGAAACTAAAACCTTGGTAGTGTAAAAAATTTGGTTTCGTTTCCAAGTTAAAACCGGCCAGTAAAAGATTTAGCTCTGCTGTTGGCCATATATGTCAGGTGAACGGCACGCGCGAGCTCGACTGATGAATTAAAAAAGGCCATAGTTCTCTTCAAGTGTGCAAAGTAAATATATACATTTGGTTCGGCTATAATCTACATCTTTTCTTTTGCAGTGGTGTAAGTGATAACAAATTAAATAGCTGCTGCAAATTTTAATGTAGATGTTTTGAGAAGTTGTGCGGCTTGAAAAGACGTATTGATAAATTCATAGTTTCGACTTTCGAGGACTAAGTTTTGCCATGTCGAGTGAATCCTCGACATGGCAAAACTTTTCAAGTCAAAATAATGTATGTAATCGTTAATAACATAAAACAAAAATAAAGTATGTCAGTTTGTAAATATCAAAATTTTTTGTGCAATCTTGTGTTCTACAAAGTTAGATGCTCATCTCGTTGACATCTAAGCGAAAACTATTGTACATCAGAACATTTACTGTTTTAGCCGGTGAGCGACGAGAGGCGTTCTTTTCCTGCGCTCAAATTTTTTGGCGGGAGTTGTGCGTCCGTGGCGATGACAATGTATTAGTGTTTTTGTTTTGAAACATGTAGTTGTTAAATGGCATGGCTTTAAATTTTATTTTTGTCTTATTTACTCATTTTGTTTGGATTTCCTGCTTAAACTCTGAAGATCTTCTTGGAAGGCTAATAAAATGTTCTCTTGAGCAGTGCGCTCACGAGCAGTGAGAAATCCTCATTTTCGTATCTTTTTCTTAATCAAAGTCCCTTGTTGTTGCTAGCTGATCAAAAGAAAAGTAACGGTTAGCCTTTCCTCTCCAACTTATCTAAAATAACTTAAAGATTTTGGAAAATACACATCCTCCACGTTAAAACAGAAACTTTTGTATTTTCAACACGCGCAAGGAACTATGGGCTTTTTGAAAGTAAATTCCTCTTCGCGCGAAATTTTTTAACTTTGCACTTGACAAATCTAATTTATTAGAACCAGACACATTTGCTAAAAGTTACGTATTAGTAAAGGAATGGATTACACGCCAAGCACTTCTGATGGCCAAAACAATAAAGTTGCTTTCCAGACGATTGCTAAATTAGAATAATGCTTGAGACAATAATCGTATGAGCGTGTGTTTACATAGAAATGCGTGAGCCTTGAAAGCTCTGAATTATATGGGTACGTATTTATTTTCTTGAATGGACCTGGACACAGGCTTCGCTAGTTTCCCGCCGAAAATGTCTTGTTCCAGTCTACAGCCAGACTGTACCAATAAACACGAACGAAGAATTTAAAAAAGGAAAAATAAACGGGTACCAGTTTTAAAATATTCTGGCAATTTAAGATATTAATCAATTAACTCTTCTCCTAATTGTTTATCACTAACTCCACCAGGTCCCAAGAGAGGTTTAATTTTTCATCAGGTTCATCAAAATTTGATCAGGTTTTATCCAGAAGTGACCAGGGCACAGGTTGGCGAAAATTTCACCAGGTTGGGGAAAATAACCCACCAGGTTGGGTTTCACCAAGCCTGTTACATGGGGGTGTATATAGTAAAAAACTGTGACCGAGGTCTTGATAAAATTATGGACCGTAGGCCGAGGAAATATAGTTTTTCATACGAACCTCCAGCAGCAATAATTTATTTATTTTTTCTTGCTTCGAAATACTGGTTGAAAATTACTTCCGTTTTATGAAACGGAAAATGCCCGGGCTAATTAGCTCTCGCTCTGATTGGCTGGTGTTTAACGGCTATCATTCCTTGAATTCCATTCGTACCGTCGCAAGCACCGATCATTCAGAGATTCGAAGAAATCGCCAAAGTGAGTTGTTTATGACCGATTTTCTCCGTGGATATTTGAAGATACGGCTCTAAAATTATGCCAGTGATTAATGTATTATGTGTCTGGTTGAGCTGTGTTCGAGTTTTGCTCGTTGTTAGAGCGAGTCGCTGTAGAGATGAGTTTGAATGAGGGTGACGGACGATTTCGCGCTGTCATTTTGCTGACCTTTTCTCTTTCTCCTCTCTTTTCCAGGCCCTCCTCTCTTTTTCCAGTTTTTTTCTTTCTCCGTATCGCTCCCTCTTTTCTGTCTCTAAAACTCCCCCACTAAGATTGACAACACTACATTTTAAAAGGTAATATTTTTATTCACCAGTTCACTAACAGAAACCAATGAATACAGTATACAACAAGCCACCTCTGGGTGGTAAGCCTGTGGTATTCCCGATGTCGCCAATAATTTTGAAAGTACTGTCTTGCTAGTCTGCTGTCACCTTAAAAAGCAACTTTGTGTTTAAAAAAATGTTTGTTATGGGAGAAAACAAAGAACCAGTACCATTTTTTTAACACACGGATTTCTCCTAAAATCACGTGCACACGAAACAGAACTTTCGCGCGACTGCTAATGACATTATCAGCACAAGTGTGACCCGACGAAGAAATTAAAAAAATAAGAAGAAACTCGTCGCATTTCTTGACTCTGCCCTCGTGTAGAGTTAAAAAGGTCACGAAAGTTTTATCATGCTCGTGGTCATCGCTTAAGAAAGTTTCCATTCAAGAAAATCTAAAGTTCGCTACTGCGACGTAGCCTTTCCAGTAAGCACATGGCACAATTTCGGGAGCTGTCATTTCAAGTGATTTTTGGTCAGATTCAAATCTTGATCGATGTGATGATCCTTTAGCAATTGTCATTCACCTTTCCCACTTTGTTTGGCAAGGAACTATTTAAAAACTCCCTTTAGGCTGAGATTCTTTGTGTGAACTGTAAGTCGTTTGACTCTTGCATTAATTAATTTACTCACATGAGCTCAGCAGCATGGAAGCGAGTCACTAGTTTTGACGCGTGCATAAATTAAAATGATTGCGAAAAATTAAAAATCGAAATTGTTGAATTTTTCTTGAAATCACCTTGTTTGTATATACTAAAACAATTATTCTTTCAGTCTCGGTGAATAGTGGCTTTAAGAATATTCACTTCGATTTCTGAGAATAGCTGTTAAGTATCACACTATTTATGGGAAAGACTAAATTCACAGAAATTCAGGTTTAAGATGGCGGACACATTCGACTCAGTCTCCTAAGCTGGTGAGACCGCGTGGGTTGTTTCGACTGCTGAAGGCTTGGTTTTAAGTTTAATATTTAACTTATGCCAAGTTGAATTTTGACTGCAAAGTCAAAACATTTTGAGTTTAAACGACTACAAAATAACGAGGTTGTGCTTGGAAAACTTGGGGAATGCCTGTACATGTTTCGCAAATAAACTCCTCGACAAAGGCCTTGCTTGCAGTCAAGTTATTAAAAAGTACGATCGCGGCGATCGAGCACAAAATTTGTCGTTGATGTTCGACCACGAGTGTGAAGGGTACGAGGACGAAGGTCGCTCTGCCTTTGGTCCTTTTTTATCCCATTTATTAATCAATCTAGTTTAGTAGATTGCTGAATATTTACTCAGTTTTGAGGATACCGGTACCGTTTACTAAATGATCTGAAAACGTTTGCTTCTCGAACAAGCGTTGTCGAAAAACAGCCAGTCGCGTAATAAAATCCGGCCGCCATAAACTGATGTCTGCTCTGTGGAAATCTTTGTCAGACAAGGTGAAAATAAATTTGTTATCATCCTTCTCAACCGTATTAAAACACAATGAGGCGGCGGGATTTTATTTTTTAGGTTGAAGTTGTGTAGCTCAGTTTGTAGAGGTTCAGATATCGTATCGATAGCGATCGTACTTTTTATTGACTTGGCTGCAAGTCACATGGCATAAATTAGATATTTAACTTACACCCAAGCCTTAAGCTGTCGAAACAACCCATGTGGTTTCTCCAGCTAGCGCTTAAGAGACTGAGTCAAATTTGTCCGCCATCTTGTGTGCGACAAATTATCCTTGAACTGAAAAATTTCAAAGTCCTCAAATTTCTTGTACAATATTTTTTGGTGCTCGGTTACGGAATTTCACAATCATATTTTCTATACTAGTAGAGCCCGACTGTCAGACGAGGCATGTAATTAACCGCTCCAAAGGTAAAGTGGATTCACTGATGCACAGACGGCTTTCTTCACATATTCAGAAGGAAGTTAATTTCAACCGTTAGAAGGCATGCAAAAATGTTTTTTTAAAACTCAAGAATTGCAACGTTTGACGGTTGTTATGTACTTTGCCTGAAAGGTAAAGCTCAGTCTTACTTCCTCTATTATTATTACATCCTAAACTTACTTTTTCCTGGACTGTCATGTTCACTATAAATTATAAGTTCCTGCAAATCAAGATTTACTTCGGGCACCATTACCATTTTGAGCTCTGTGGGTTTGAAGTAGAGGAACAAAAGGTTTCCCCGAACAGCCCCAAGTCCAAAATGAGCATGCCAATTTTAAAAGAGGTACAACGTTGGACCAGAAGAAAATGTTTTTAGTTGGCCGATGTCGGGGAAAGGAGCAAGGTTTGAAATTTTTAGTTAAGTAGTAGAGTTTAAAAAGTTGAAATCCTCTCAGAATAGTTAAATGGTGTTTAGACAATTAGATTATTCAATACTCGTAAAACTGACCCACACATAAACACGCTCAAACATGTGTAATGTATTAGTGGCTGTTAGTGCATTTTTTATTTCTTTTTTGTATATTTTTTCTTTATAGTTGTGCTGATGGATTAGCACCATGATGCTGAAGTTGCTTTTGACGTTAGCTGTTTTACTTCCTCTAACTGCGGGAATAGAATTCAAGATGGGAATCTTCCTACCTTTCAAGGGAGCTTGGCCTGGTGGGTCAAAAATGGCTTCAGCAATCCTCATTGCAATGGACAAGATTAAGAACGATTCTACTGTATTGGCAGGTCATAACTTGACATTTGTTCTCAGAGACAGTTCCTGCAGAGGCAACCTCTCGCTTGCTGTTTTATCAGATTACTATATTGTCGAGGATGTTGATGTGTTTGTTGGGCCGGGATGTTCCGTTGCTTGCATACCAGGCGGATTACTTGCGGACCACTGGAACCGACTTATGGTATCTTGGGGATGTACGGCAAGTGTTTTGTCAAATAAAGAACAGTATCCTACATTTGTCCGCACTGCTGGCACCTACAAGGGGCTTGGATCGTTCTTCATTACTTATCTAAACTATATGAAATGGAATCGAGTTGGCCTGCTTTGCTCAACAGAAAGCCTGTTTGTGGCAATCTGCAGCGGATTACAAGTAGAGCTACAGGCAAATAACTTTTCGATTCCCTATTTCGGAAGCTTTAATCCTTTTACAGTAACCCAGACAACATTAAAAGGGATGCTCAACGCAGCGAAGGACAAAACCCACCGTAAGTTGTAAAAGAAATAAAACACATTGAAAACTATGTTTAAGCTAGAAAATCAAAGCCAAAAAATTGGCAATAAACTTGACAGTTATTGCAAAAAAAGTAAAAGCAAAAATTTAACATTGGAAAACAGTTTCATAGTAAAAGTTTTCTTACAGTCAAGTGACATAGATCCTAACGAACGGAGTAACTAAAATTCACGATCACTAGGTTGCTTTTTCTTATAACATGTCAGTTTATCATTTGATAAATTTAATTTTAAAATAAAAATTGCTTTGCGTTCTAGTGTTCTTCATAGCGGCATATGGTACCGCGGTTAGATCTGTCCTTTTGGCTGCCTACGATATGGGAATGATGAACGGAATATACGCGTTTTACTCGCTTGAGACGCTATACTCTTCGTGTACGAATCCTTTCGATACCGCAGAACATAATGCCAAAGCTTGTAAAGCCTTTGAAGGTCTGATTGACGTCCGACAATATGTTCCAGAAACGGCAGACTATCTGCACTTTCAATCAGAAGTGCGTCGCAGAATGCCTGAGATGAATTATACCATGGCACCAGAAGATAAGGTTATGAGTTGGTTACTTTCATAACAGCATAACAACTAGATTTGTTCAGTTTGATGAAAAACCATACATAAGCAGTTGTTGTTTTTGTGTATTTAGATACTGCTACTATCTTCTGCGTTAACTTTTCGCTCTATATTAATCTCACTTATGTCTTCTCTCCCACCAAAAAATATAGAAACACGCACTTCTTTCTCGTACAGCGCTATAAAAGAATATAAGGGGACAAAGTTTTGAATATCAAATCAAAGTCATGAAAAGTAATACCTGATTTGCGGCATTTGCTTATACTTTCTCGTTTGTTTTGCAGGTTAATGTATACGCTTCATATCTGCATGATGCAATTCTGCTTTATGCATACGCCTTAAACTCTACTTTGGTTCAAAATGTTTCGAAGGCTGATGCGAGGAACGGTAGAACGTTGATGAATCAAATTATAGGAAGATCTTTTTATGGTACGTAAAATGTTTGAACGAAAAAAACTCGTAATCCTTCCATTCTCACTTTTCCCTATTTTATGTTTTCCTTGTTATCATCTTTGTGTGAAGCACTTTCAACGTTAGTTTTCATTAGTCGAAACGTAGTTTATTAAGCTAAGCTAAGGCAGACATTAGAGTATGCTTTCACAAAACTAGTTTACCTTTTGTAATTTATGTGATGGTTTTGGAACCTAAAAACTGCCTTATGTAAGGATGCCCCGCTGCAACTGTTTATGCGCGATTTGTACTTGTACACCGGCTGTCAACGTCGATAACACCTGTACGAAGTCATTTACAGTTTCTGAACGACCATTGTGGAGTTTCCTCTCTTAGATGCTCAATGGTCCCGTATTCCTTTTCTTCTCCCTTTCAAAATTTTATTAATCATTTATTCTTTTTTTGAAACAACAATATAAAGAATGCTGGAAAAATCTTTGGTGTGACATATGATTATTAGTCAACATATCGAAAAGAGATGGCCTACGTTTTACCACAATGCCTTCCGAACAAGTCTAAGATCGCTAAAACGGGCACATAGGATCAGACGCCAAGACTATTGAATCAAAACAATTCACAATACGATTTATACGATTTATATCTTCAAAATAACTATATTATAGGATTTAACAAAGCCGGAGCTATAGAGTCTCTAAGCTTGAAAAACACCTTGGCAGACAGTAGAAGTTCAAGAGCAGAGGTTATGATGTGGCCGGGCCAATTGTAATGAAACTTAAGAAATGATTAACTTAAGAGAGGTTCACTGCCCGTCCTTATCAAAAAGGGTTTGCATAGATCAAACTTTCGCTGCTCTGCCTCAAATAACATTTTAAGAACATGCGTTGTATGACTGCATTCAGGCGCAGTTTTAGTGGAAAAACTAAGTTCTAAAATGTAGAAATATAGTTTTTACAGCCATTTATCAAAAAATGTAGTAACTCAAATTGACTCTAAGAAATAAAAACACTGATCATGCTATTTTTCTTCAACCACGAATGAGAAACTGCATGGTTCTCCTCAAAGAGCAGATTTTAGCGTTTGGCTCGCTACCGTGACATTTTGATGATTCCATGTACCCTTAATGTATCCTTTTTAAGATAATCACGATAAGTGTGGTATCAGCTTTTTCGTTATGAGAAAGGATAATCTGCACGTAAAGCTCGCAGACATCTTGTTATTTTGTGTGCTTTCAAACGGGTCAAGTTTGTGAAATGCTTATTGAGTTACAGGGACTAAAGAGCTATAGGACTAGGTGGTCTTTGCCTCACCAATAATTGTGCCAAAAAAAAACTAACAGAAATTAACGGTTAAAAAGTTGAAAAAATTTGTTTTGATTGATATAAATTAACACATCTCCGGCAATCTCAGAAGTTCGAAATTTCAAAATTTTACGGGGGACCATGTCCCCGGACCCCCCTAGAAAGCTCGCGCCTTAGGCGCTCGTTGGGTCGTACTATGTGCGACCTAACCCCTCGAAATATGCTCTGTGGTCCCTGAGTGTGGGCGAAGGGTAAGGGCTTGTCTGGAGATTTACGGCCCCCCTTTCCCTAGATTCCTGGAACCGCGCCTGGCATTTGTGGTTAAAGTAAACACAAAGCAGACAATAAAGTGGGCTTGTTTAGTGCGACTGCTAAGTTTGTCTCCGTGTTTATTTAGTCATCACTGTTATAGGATTAACATCAAGATCTTAAACTTGTAGCTATTTATTTTTACTTTTGTCTTGTGTACTCTTTGGATCAGCTCTTTGATCGTCTTTTTTTTTCTTAAAAGGTGCGTCTGGACCTGTTGGTATAGACGAAAATGGAGATAGACAAGTCTCTTATATGTTAAAAAACTGTAAAAATGGAGTTTTTCAGAGTATTTTTAATTTTTGGGGAACAACAAACGAGTTGCAAAAGTTGAATGCATCGATACTGTGGCCTGGTGGCGGAACATCTCCACCTCTTGGTCGACCGGTTTGTGGATTTGATAACGAGTTTTGTCCTGATGCACTGATTAAAGGTAAGTTACAAAATTTACAAAATACTCATAACTACTTCATAAGCAAACGAATTATCTTATTTTTAAATTCATTTAGAACTAAATTTATAAACAAAAGAAAGGATAAAAACGAACTTCGAGTTAAAAAAGGTACATATATTTGGTGTGCTCCGTGCATCATTACAATTGTTCCGATTTCAAACACATAGATTGTGCATTTGATTGGTATAAATTTTACTGGTGCCTTTATAGTTAGATTAGTTAAGGCACTAAATGTTTTGTGTAACTGCTGCATAACGGTTCTGCTGATTAACAGATCTTAAAGATTTCCGCATATACAAAGATTGTGAAATATACAATCATTCCGTCTGAAAACACATTAAGTACTGTACAGCCAACCATGAATTCAAACTTCGGCAACCCAGTTGTTTCAACATCACAGAAAGTAGGACAAACGCCTATTATAGTATTATTATTGTTTTTGAAAGACGTTAGAATTCGTCAAAGGAAAAGACGTTTTTCTTTATAGTATTACAGAAGTTGAACTTTGAGCTTATTTTGCATATAAAGTGTATGACGTAATATTTATTTCTCAAACAGCAACCGATGTTTTGTTGTTGGTGTTTTTTTTTTTGACAAAGCATAGAAAACCAGAAATATTTTCGGTACTGTAATTGACAACAGTTTTTGAGCAAAATTACGAAAACCCAAAAATATTTTAGATTTACCATTTATAGTTAGTAAATAAACCCTATCAGGCGGCTGGTATATCGGAGGATAATGTCCGCGGCTGATAGATTGTCCGAAAAATGAACAATTGGCCGAGAAGCGAAG
>JAOBRD020220253.1:24152-43048 GCA_027575215.2 Hydrozoanthus sils | reverse complement strand
CGATGAACTCTTCGTTATACTGAGTACAATAACTCATAAAATCCAGGCGCGAATCAAGAAATCTAGGGAAAGGGGGGGGTGGTATATTGATGTTCTCTGAGTGTGACGTGAACAATATTGTGAAAGAAGCATTAAAAATAAGAATCCAAGCTAAGGGAAATATTGTGCGACGTTTGGCTTTACTGAGCGGAATTTGGCGATAATTGGGCGACATTAGGCGACTTTGGACCCAAGTGTAGGGCTGTAGTAAGTCTGCTTTCCAGTGTCAGTCGTTGAAGTTAGTTGGTACTTTAAGTGAAACACTGCAACGAGTCCTAATGGGTAGTGTGGTTCGTGAGTCGATGATGTTCAGCAGTGTGATTGCTAAAACCACCGTTCTAGCATTTAGTTTTATAGATTGCTTCTTGTCTGTCATTGGGTTCGTCTTTGTCCTTAACGTTAGTAAATGACGTAGCGTTTGTGATGGGCCAGTGTGCAACTAGAATGTTGTAGGGCTGTAAGATCCGTGCAATAGTTTGTTGGTTAATCTATGCAATAGTTCCATACATACTCTTAATGTATAGTATAGTTGCTGTTAGTGGTCGGAATTAAGTTGGCTTTTATGTCAGTGCCGTCAGTGGGTCGGTAAGTATTACCTTCCATGAAGCTGTAGCCGTCGCGGTTTTTTGTGAAAAACGCGTTCAAGGTACTTGTTTTCGTTGGGCCGGGGGGAGCTTTAAAACCCTGACCCTGTTTATTATGAGTTTTAGTTTTGTATACCCTGTTTATGATTATTGTAATAGAGTGACACCCTGTTTATATTATAAATGTACACTTGTTTAATAAGCAAATATTCATGGCTATCAAGTCCACAAATAGTCATTTATGTCCATGAACATTCCTGTCGAGCACCTAACTTCAAACTTTCGTAAAGTGCCGTCATAACAGCGTCCTAAAAATCTTTCGGAACGAGTAATTATACAGCTAACCGGCTTTGGGATTCCGCGGCACTGATAGCCACATGCAACATGAGTTACCTTTATCTGCAAACCGCAGTGGTTGTTGTATAAACAGAGGTTTAATATCTCTGGAAAAAACGATGTTTATTTAGACAACTACACCTCTGATCGAACAAAAATCCTGGCATTGATCTGTCTCCCGAGTCATTCTTACCGACCTGGCTAAGATCAACTGCGGAACGATAATTAACAACACAAGACTTTCAATAAAGTTCGCTTTAATTTCTTAAACCTTCTTAAACCTTAAATGCTACCCTGTTTATGATAATTGACAGAGCAAACCTGTTTATGATAACTGGCAGGGCAAAATGCGTACCCTGTTTATGATAACTGGCAGGGCAAAATGCATACCCTGTTTATGATAAGAAGGTCGAAAACCCTACCCGGTAGGGCGGCACGTCCCCGTACAGCTTTTATGTGGGAGTACCCCCCCCGGGTTCGTTGGACAAACTGTCAGGTGTGTTGCATAATAACCGGTTTAGCTCGTCTAGTTGAAGTCGTAATGGTTGAACTCTCTTCTTTCTTTGTTGACTAAGATAACTAAACAAAATGGAAGCTAGTCAATATTAAGCATTAAAACTCATTTATTTTTTCTTCCCTGCCAATCTCTGCTGTTACAGTACCAGGAGCTGGAGTAAGAAGACAAACGGAAGAACAGCACGAGACCTACCCACGATTCTGATCTGAAGGATCCCTAGAAAGACAATAACAAAAAAACCGGAGTCCATTACTAGGAGTGTTCCTCTCTGTATTATGTCATACGACGGCGTTTACTCTTTTTGATTTATTTTTAGATTCAAATTTCCCGCGAAACTAATTGACTGTTCTCGTTGAGAGCCCAATGTTGTCATAGCGTGTCACAGGACGTTCTGTGATTGGTTAAATGTTCGCGCTGAACCTGCAACCGTTGATCTATTTTTATCGCAAAACGAGTAAATGCCATCGTACAGACCCAATTGATATACTAAAGAGGAACACTCCTAGTAATGGACTCCTGGAACATATCATATTCTTGCACCCTCGATGACTTTGTAAAGTTTCCTTACGTACGACAACAAAACTCAGTAAAATTTATTCATAGAACGAAAAAAGTGAAAATTCCTGAATAATCTTTCGAGTTTTTGGGGTCGAGGCTTAGTCTTCTCGGAGAAAGGTTGATCCCGAATTAAAGGTACCTGGAGGGAACGAGTAACAAAACCCTAGGTCAAATCAAGGTTGCTACACATCCGAGCCGATTTTTATCTTTAATTTAAGCCGAAGCCCATTTCAACTAGTTTTTACATCTGTTCTATGGAAACTAGTAGTACTATGTGGTAAATTTGAATTATCGTCGCCGTGAGATTATTGGAAAAGGTGACGTTTCGAGCGTTAGCCCTTCGTCTGAGCATCACAGATACGAAGGGCTAACGCTCGAAACGACAGCTTTTCCAATCATCTCTCGGCGACGATAATTTATTTAACACATAATACTACTAGTTTATATTACTTGCCGATGCATTTAATAGTTTTTTTAAAAACTATATACCTAATGTTCTATGGAAAGTTTTATAAGCCTACACCAGCTGCATGGTTTCACACTTTTTTTAAAAGCACTTTTAAAATAACATTAAAATGTTTTTTCAAGGGCACGTATTATAAACTCCTATCAAGAACTGAAACAAATTATTTCTTCTCACTGGGTGCGCTGCAGCCTTGATTTGAATCGATCAACTCTTTTATGACGAATGTCATTTCCGCACAAGTATGGAACAGTTGGAACGCGTCGCCTCATTAGCTTTCCATTGGTACGGAACATCTGTCGAAACTCGTTCATTGCAAATTTTGACAAAAGTTTGAACAGTTTCGTATAGTAGATAAATAAGATGACCCAAATTAGCATAGAATGTAAAGCGTGTACAATAAAAACTCGCTCTTATGATGTCACAGATGAAGTCCATTGCCATTTGTTTACCGATCGGTGGCCGTTTCATCGATAATCTGGCAGAGTATATCGAAAATGTTTTCAGTTGTTCTATATGGTAACCAAGAGACATTGCTCGTAAATCCTTGTTGTACAATAATTAATCTGCTGGATAATATAAAGACTCGATGTGGATATGGAAATTCGGATTGTGTTTTGGATCTTACGGACCAAACAGGTGAGAGTCAGTGACACAATATTTGTTTCCGTACCGTTCACTTCCAGTTACACGGAACTCTCAAAAAATGTCTTCAAGCTGTGAGAAAAAAGTCTTCACGATACATTCGGATCACTCCTGTTTTTCTACGAGCTTCTGATAACTCTTCATTCTATATTTGAAGTCAAAATTGCATAAGTACGAGTTTGTTTTGAGTATCACTAAAGTGAAAATATAGTTTGATTCGAACTGTTTGAACTTGGATAAAACAAAAAGTTCAATTACCGATCAAGACTGAGCCGACGAAAACATAAATGTACAAAAATTTTATCTGTTGTTTTAGTTTTATGTGTTAGGCTTTTTCTTTTAATTTCATTCATTGTTGCTCAGATGCTTTTCTAGTTAAACCTTGCTGGGCGGACGCTTCACACTTCCCTTTTGTATAATTAATATGAATAAGAAACACCGAATAATACATGCAGTTTGGTTGTCGCTCCGTCCTTCGACTTGCATTAGACTGTTCGTCCACTCCTTAATTATCTGGGATAACTAAATACTTTAAGGTTTTACTTTAAGTGAAGCCGAGTTTTCTTAAACGAACAATTTATTGCCTTTCATATCGAAAAATCATGTTTACATGTCTCTCCTTGTGTTGGCTGTTTAAATCAATTTTCAGTATTGTGAAAGAAACATTTACAAGTAGCATTTACTGAAAATACACCCGAAAATGATTGTTGTTCAACATCAGTTTGCCGCATATCGTTCCCTTATAACCTTGGTTTTTTCTTGCCGAACGTTTGAGTCGAGAGAAAACAAATATTAAAAAATTCATAAACAAGTGTAACTGTTAAACTCGACAGAGCTCATAGCTTTTTTATTACCCCACAAAAAACTTTTATAACGAGACACCAGAGCGTTTCCTAGCAACTGTGCCTAGTCGAAGTAAAGTGTCTAATTTGCGTCAATTCGAATTCACTACGTCTCAACGGTAAATTAACTGTCAAGTCTTATAAACTGCTGTTAATTTGCTACCTTCCGACAAAATGAAGATAAATATTGGTTTTTATTTATATTTTAAAAAAGAACTCCATCACATAAAATACGTATACGAAAGATGCAATCACCTCAATAGATACTCGTCCTGTCGAAAATGAATACGAATTATATTCTATTCTGTTCTATTGAAGTGCGGGTAGAAGGTTTTTGATGAAACGATTCAATCTGAAACAAGCGAGTTGTCTCTCTAAACAAAGAGCTTTCTAGTTCTCAAACATAATCCTTGGTTGATTAAAAACTTCTAATTTCAGCTCCCAATTGATCCGATGAAACTTGTCCAAACAAAAGTAAGTATTAGGCACTATTAAAACACAAACCGATGTACCATGCTGCCAGCTCTTTTATAGTCGCTTGTGGTTCCTCTATTTTGAATGCTTACGGAGCTGAATAAATTATGCGCTCAATGTGTTGTCGATGTTAGTCAAGACCGCGGTCGTGTGGTGTGATCCAATCCCCACCCCCAAAAAATATTTTGCTTGCAAGGATCAAGGCACTGCTTTGCAGTTGATTAATCTATTTACCTATTTGTATGGTATCCTTTAACAAGATATACATATACTAGCTACGCAATGCTTTCGAATGGGATACCGTGAAACATGCCACGCGAGTTTTTTTTATATTAACGACCCTTTGTGAAGAAAATACAAGTGACATGTAGAATGTGCATAACTAACCTTACCCATGCCTTGAAAGTACAGCAAATGCGTAAAATATTAGTGATGAACTAGCAGCAAGCGCGAGCTCCTGGAAAAAAAAATGGCTCAACAAATGGAAATCTGATTCAAAACGATGAATTAAAAACATGCAAAACCTTTAGCAATATTGTCACTGCGTAACAATATTTTGGCGCCATTTTCAACGTGCGCACAAATTTCCCCACCGTTTCTGAATTTTGTTGATGCGTGCATGCAGCAAGTCATGACCGGAACTAACAGTTGAATACCGCACAAGATGCAACGGCAATCTTAGCCTCTGATTGGCTGTATTTATCAAGGCATGGGATAAATATTTGTATAACTCGAGTTCCCTAAAATCAAGCCTAGCCGTACTGTGCTGATACAAGATGTAAGTTCTAATGAGGACGAAACCGTTGGCCACGATTAGTGGTAAAATAGTTGAAGTTTATGCATATGTAATGAGCCGGTTCTCGTGATCTTCCTTTTCTTCCTTCCCTTTCAATTCCTCTCCTTTCTTCTCTTCTCATCCCTGTTTTGTTCTACTCCATCTTTTTCAACTCTATCGGTTCATTACACGAAGCCAACTCGTTGGTTTAAGGGGTGATGTGTTTGCAAAAACCACAAGTTCCAGCTTCTCGAGTGTGCTCCCGATTCCTACATCTGGTTACAAACACGAAACCATCCCCCCCCCAATTTCTCTGAAAAACACGTACTTGTTTCAACCACTCAACACACTTATAGAATTCAAAATTGGTTCACAAAATCTCGTAGTGTACGGCTGTTTTCTCTGTTGATCCAACAAGATGGAAAGCTTGTAGGCCCCTTAAAAATTCAGAATTTGTTCGTACATGTTGGCTTACCTTACTTTTTATTACAAGCACGACTTTGGAATTATATTAGAGCCTGTGATTCGTGTAAATGTTTACACCTTGATTGCCTTGACAGGTCTCGTTCTGGAGCTTGGCAGCCGCACAACAGAGAATGCGTCAAAATATCTTACTACTCAAGGGCCTTACATTTTGGTTGAGAAAATAATAGCAAGTTTTGATGAAAAACAAGGCAATTGTGACTCTCCCAGTACCCCCCAAGTATCTTATGTACCGCTACTAGAGTGTTGCAGTGAGCGGTTTCCCAACTACCGCGCTCGCCTGGATACAAAAGGTCGGCAACAGGGCCCTTCGTCACCTACGCGGACGAAACCCAAGAAAAACAGAAAAGGAAGAAAAAGTGTGTCGGATAAAAAAGAATTAGTATCGCCAAACAACTGATTTAGTATCGCAACAGATGTTGCATTCCGTCAGGACAACTCTCTCTTTACAAGTGATAAGCAGACTTGGCTTTTCAAACCGCTTGCCTTTTCAGCTCTGCTGCTCTTACCATACACAGTTGAGTCGTTCAGCCATGTCACAGCCGAATGTGTTTATTCTATTTCATTACATGGAAGTACATAAAAGTCTTTGTATTAATTTACTTATAAGATGACTTTTTATATCACATTTAAAAGAAAGACTAACGCGGTTAGCTCGAATTTTCGACGGCATTCTGCCATCATCTGCAAGAGATTTGTTTCAGACTGCATACTGGGAATATAAAATAAGATAGTTGAGTATCTATTTCAAAGGAATATTAATTTAATTTCTTCATACCAAAGCTTAGAGTGACAGATTTCAGTGTAGTATACAAATTACAGTAACTATGTAAACATAGGAAATATATTTTTCCTTTTAATATTTTACCCTACAGTCCTTGTCGTTTCCAAGGCACCTCAAGCGTCCTAAACTTGCCGTCATTATCAGCAGTTACACCAGTTATTACTGAATCATTCTATCGTCGTCATCGCTTGATCAATTCCAACAAGCGCTAAAAGAGCTTATTTACAGTTCTTGTCTTTGATAGTTTTTTTGGCAGGCGCTTGTTTTACAACTTCAACATATCTATTCACGTAGTTTCTTGTCTTCTGATAGTTGCCAAACACGCTAAACAAGCATCGCAACGCTGGAGTGGCACGCATTTTCAGAGTACAGCGGGCAAGGAAATCTTACCAAAATCCGAGTTCCCAAAGTTCCCACTGAGCGAGTTTGACTCTCGCCGTTTGCAATGCATTTCCTGTCCGCATAACGATATTTCCAAGTGTGTCAAGAACCAAGTATTAGTATATAATGGAGTAAAATGTATTACTAGTATTTCATGGCCTAATTAAAAATAGCTTCAACTGCACATGCACAACTTTTTCTAGGTGTTCAGGTATTTGAGAGCTCGGGCGGTGATGTTCTTTAGAATTGCAATATATAATATATTCGCCACCGAGGCGTAAATAAACCGGACTCTGATGATTTTCTATTTAAAACTAGGCGTTTAAAATTTAAAATTGTTCCAATGTATTTGTCGCATGATGCACTAATACTTGGGTGTCATCAATCTAATAAATAAACATACACACTCAATCGACTTGGTGTCTGAACGAGCAACGATTTGTACAGTAGTGTCATTATTTATTACAAAACTTAATATTACAAGTAATGATAAATCAGATCCTTTAGCAACAGTTGTTCTTTTGCTCTAGGCAGATTTGTATATTTATAATACTACACAAAAAATATTTCATTTAGATTGCAGTTTGAGTCTTGAAACTTCAAAAGTTGTATCTTATTTGATTTTTGGTAACTGTCATTAGGATTAACAAAGAAATACACAAAATCTTTTCAGAATTGAATGTTGTTTAGTTCTTCATTCAAAAACGATTAAACTGTACAGCATTACACTTTTAAGTGTATGCCCGCACCATAACCGCTTACGCGGCCGCCATATCCTTGAATACTTTGACAGCAATTAGATAACCAAGGGGGGTCCCCTATTTATACATGTGGCTCGCATTTAACAACTGCACAAGTCCGACAGGTATCTAATGATGTTTGGTAAAAACCAACTACCATACTATCATGAATACTGCAATCTGATTGGCTAACCTATTCACTGTCAACTGAGTGATAGACAGCAAGAAGTGAAACTCCCAGTGTTTCTAAACAAAAAAAAGATGGCGGATTCTTTAAACACTTGTTTTTATCGGTTTAAATTCGAAGGTAGTATACTAAAGGGTTTCTACTAAAACAATTAGACTACTCATTGTTGTTTTCTATGAATGTATTAGTCAACTGGTTGCTTCACTCACTGACACTCCACCTCGTAGTTTAATTGTTAAACACTAGGGTGTACACCTCTGCACTGGCACTAGGGTGTACACCTATGCACTGGCACTAGGGTGCACACTTCTGCACTGGCACTAGGGTGTACACCTCTGCACTGGCACTAGGGTGTACACCTCTGAACTGGCACTAGGGTGTACACCTCTGCACTGGCACTAGGGTGTACACCTCTGCACTGGCACTAGGATGTACACCTCTGGACTGGCACTAGGGTGTACACCTATGCACTGGCACTAGAGTGTACACCTATGCACTGGCACTAGGGTGTACACCTATGCACTGGCACTAGGGTACACACCTATGCACTGGCACTAGGGTGTACACCTCTGCACTTGGGGAGGGTGGAAAAAGATGCAATATCAGCACAAACACACCCTTAACATGTGATATGTCATACTAATGTGCACTATCACAACTGTGATGTTTTCTACTGAACTGGATGTCTTATTGTGCTTCCTCTAACGACTAAAGTCTTAACCAAGATACATTACTTTGCAAAATTGTTTTTATTGTTTCAGATCCCTCTTTATCATGCTGGCTAACGAGGAGCAATCAACAGTGTGTGATTAACTTAAACTAGTTTTAATGTTTACATGGTTTGTGTCTAGTCTTTCACTGTCACAGAGGGATCAATCAATTATTGCTTCTCTACTACTAATGTTTACAGCAGTAGTAACACTCCAAACATTCTCAATCTGACTTAAATGCATAAATTAACTATATAAGCTACCATCACTGTGTGTACAAGAACTTTAGAAGAATCAGCTTGAAACAGTGTCACCCTATATAACAATAAAGCCAAAATAAGTGATATTTTTCTACAGTGACAGCTTCTATGCAAAAGTGTACATGCAACCAGTTTATATATAACAAAAGTATGTACAAGAAGTTAATCTGTTTTTCTGACTGAATAAATGAGTACTTTTTGCGCGTGGCTTCAAATCATGCCATCTCCCATATTTCCAGGTGTTGCTGGTGATGACATATGTGAGCCCATTCCACTGCTCATGTCAACACCTCCCTGTCCGACCTGCCCTTGTGGGATTGACATGGTAGACACCATACCTGGCTGAGGGGCACTGCTGGGAGTAGCTGGGCCACCATGGGAGGTGGTTGAACCAGCAGGGGAGCCAGCTGATGAACCCATGAATGATGCTGGTGTGCTACAGCCAGAGGGAGGAAGGGAACTGCCAGCGACCATGGAGCTTTGGCTCATGACTGGGGCTGGTGAGCTAGCTGCAGATGGTGGGGTTGAACCAGTAGTTTGACCGAGGGCCATCATTGGCACGTTTGTCTGACCTGCTGGTGGACCTCTCACCTGTTGCCCTGGTAGTACACCTGGTGCAAACGATTTTGAGCATCTTAAAATTAATGTTTCTCAATAGTTCAAAGCTCTAATTATTCTGAACTGGACAATTATCATTTGACAAACAATCTCAAAACTTCACTTTATTGATGTATGCAAGTGAAGAGCAGACTTTTGACTGGATCAATGTTGAGGAGAAACATCACTTCAGTCTGCAGTAAAAGAGAGCTTAATGCAACCAAGATCATTGCAGTATTTTTTCTGTACACCAGAGAGATTGTGAAGCTCATAATTGCTGGAAACACTTATTGAACTTGAATACTCTCAAAATTGTCAACAATTGTGATTATACTTTATGAAAATTGAATTAAATGATCACTAAACTCAGAGTCAAAGGGTACAAACTGTTCATGAACAGTTGTGTTTTCATATGGAAACAGTTTGAAAATATTTTGCAATGGGAAAGAATTGGATGAATTGTATTGGCATTTTGGACTGTAGTTCTATGTCTGAGTAAAAAGTGTGCTGGATTAGTAGAGGTTGTTCTATTGTCATGTAAAAAATTATTAGGTGAATAGGAAAAAAGAAAATAAAGGGTTAGAAAAGTGTGAGACAAATAGATTATAAAAGACCAGAAGGGTCAGAGATAACGTAAGGTTAATCAAATGCAAAGCATTCATTTATCCCATGGGTGGAGATTAACCGAGTAATGTGGGTGGGTTGATCTCAGTGGGCAGCCACACATCGTATGCTCTTGTTTAGTGAATGAAGAAACAAATAAATGTTGCAACTGTAGCTTCATACCTGGCAAACTGTGCTGATGTGTTACTTGCGGCTGCTGTTGAGAGTACTGCTGCATAAATTGCAGCTGCTGCTGGAATGGCATTTGTTGCTGCTGTTGTCTTGCAGCAAACTGTTGCTGTTGTTGTTGTTGATGCATCTGGGAATGCTGCTGTGAAGGCTGCTGTGAAGGTTGTGAGGGCATCTGGTGTTGCATGTGTTGTTGTGGTTGCTGCTGCTGTTGCTGCTGCTGTAAATGCTGTGCATGTTGCTGAAGTTGAGGCATGTGGGTTGCCGGTGGCTGCTGGGGTGGTGGCGGTTGCTGTTGCTGTGGCATGTGTGGCGCCTGTGGCTGGTGGTGCACCGCTTGCTGTACTGGAGGTTGCATCTGCTGCTGTTGCTGCGACAACATTTGCTGTTGAGACATAACCTGTGCTTGCTGTTGTGACTGCTGCAGTTGATGTTGGGAAGGGTGTTGTGGCTGTGATGTGGATGCAGCTGTTGTTGGTGGCGTGGGAGCCTGTTGCGGGACTGGTGCTTGTGGCTGTTGTGCTGGGCTTGGTTGGACAGCTTGTACTTGCTGAAAGATACATGGACACAACCCGTTAGTTTCTCACACAAAGACATATGACTCTTGTTAGGTCTTATGTTAATGATAATGTTACAAGTGGCAAAATAAAGAGAAGTCCATCATAATACAAACTACCCTGTTGCAGCAATTGCTACTGCGAGGCTTGGCAATGGAAAAACTAAAAATTCAACTTTTTTCTACACTTCAGACCTATTACTTGTAAGCTTGCATAAATAAAAAAACAGATTGTAGTTGTGAAGTCTTAACTCTAAAACTTTAACAAAATGCTGTCGTAAATGAAACAGATTATACTGCAGAGAAATTGATGTCATTGACAAACAGAGCTGGAGGTGAAAATATGTGTCTCAATACTGAACATTTCTATAGTCTGAACGGAATGTACACTATCAGGTGTTGGACGATATTCAAAATATTAAGGCAATGCTTTTAGGCTTATCAACGATTCCATGATGAGAGAGATGATGTTGATAATATGAGGGCTTCAAATTTTTCTACAAGAGCTTCAAGAACTGCATGGTCAGTAAAGGTAATTTGAAATGAATACTGCACTTGCAAGCTTGACTTTGTTTGTAAAAGTTACCACTAAATTAAAATACATGACACTGAGTGTTGGGAAGTATAAAACAAATTAATGAACAACAAGTCTGCGAGGTGCTTAAAGTATCTTAGTAATTACTTTTGGTAAGAATTTAACTACTTAAGGTTCCTTGCTTGTGAAGATACTTATTCTCCAGCTTTAACCAACTAGTATTTGCTGCAGAAGGATGGGTGCTTACACTATCATATATACATAAATTCGAAGTGATTCTTGATATCCCACACCAGATGATTTTCATTCCAGCCATGCAGCATAACAAAGTCATCCTCATATAAATGTACTTGAGAACATTAAGTAGATCTTATTAAAGCTGAACACAAAGTACTTGTAACCAGAATTGAAACTCATTCCCCTTTGAATTCTTTGCTCTTATTCCATTTATAAATTGAAAAGTTATTCAAAGTGTTAGTAATACTTTCTGACCAAAGTAACGTAAGATACATTTCATAAAAAAAACCAAACAAGTGTTGCTAGGAATACAGATATTAGGTCAAGGACTCACCTGTCGCTTTTGAGGGCCAGTTGGCATGACTGGCTGTCCAGTGCGAGCCCGCAGTTCAGCTGCTCGAAGCTGATCCTGGTGAAACTGTTGCCTTTCTGCCAATAGCTGCTGGCGTTGATACTCCAAAGCCTCTCGTTCCCTGTCCATGATAGTCTCAAGTTCTTCAAAGTGGCGCAACTTAATTTCCAACTTTTTCATCTGGGTCTCAACAAGTAGAGCCACTAAACTCTTGATCTTGCGTTCCTCAACTTGTGCCAAATGCTTGGCCTTTACTGCTGCTGCAGCCAATGATGCGGCAGCTGCAGTAGCTATATTCCCCTTCTTGATACCAGAGCTGTCTTTACTCTCCCTCTCTCCTGCCGTTTCCCCATTTACAGCTGGTTTCTCTTCATGCATTTCTTCAGCAGTTGCACTCCCATTTGTAGTGACAGCATTTCCTTCCTCCATTGGCTCTTCACTGCCCTCCTGGCCATCCTCTTTTTTAGCTGCACTATCATTCTTGCCTACAGCATTCTTCACGTGGGACTCAATCACTGACTCTGGAATTTCATCTTTCATCTCTGAGAATTTTTCTAGAGCTGCCTTAGCTGCAGCACTTGCAACTCGTGGGTCAACAACAGATGCCAGGAATGCTACTGTTGACATAATTGGGTTTCCTTGCTGGCTGAATGGTATTGGTTGGTAAGCAAGAGGGCCTAATCCAATATCTTCTAAATATGGATCTTCAATTGGCAACCGAAGAAAATGAAGAATGCACTCATCCTGTGTCCGTGTGCTAACATGCTCTGCAACTTTGTTCCAGTCGTCTTTAAACATTTCTAATCCCTCAAGCAACAACAGTGTTTCTTGATCATTCCATTCTTTTGTGGCTGTGGCTGCCTTTCTGCTCTTCTTTGACAAGTACTGATCTGGGTATAGGCCAAAATTTTCATTATTAGAAATCTTGGCTGTTTCTTTACTTGCTGGTTCATCTTTAAATTGAATCATCTGCTGTGTTGCACTAACTTGGTTCTTCGGCCCTTGTAATGGCTGCAACCCAGCAGGAGTATCGGCAAGAACATGGAAATGGGAAGTTGATGGTGGGCCCATAGGCATTGGACGTGCATCAGCATCGACTTGATAGTTGACTAAGCCCCACTGCTCTAAAAAGGCATGAACACGCATGATGGCACAAACATCTCCAGCAAGGTTCCGTCGAGCTGCTGTTGCAGTGAGATACTCAGTAGGGTTAAGTCTGTATGCATCAATCATGAAATTTCGACAGGCCATGTATATTTCTGGAGACTTTGATTTGTTCTTACCATTGAAGAACTCTGGAAGAGCTCTTCTTTCAATTGCATGTATACTGTTATAATCAAACCATGATGCATAGCTTGGAATAATGACATGATGGGTTTGTTCTGTGAGATTTTCGTCATGAGGCTCAGAATCTGGAACATTAAGCGGCTCTTTAAATATATCATCTTTGGCTGGTGCAGGTGAATGGGGTGACACAGGGACTGAGTCCATCTCAACATTCTCGGCTGGGGGCTGCTCACTTTCTTCTGTTTCATCAACTCCATCAGTCTTGTTGACAGTTACAGATATATCAGTCAGCTCTGAACACTTGGGTGGCTGCAAATCACTGTCTTTCTCTCCTGAACCTTCAGCTTGGATATCTTCAACATTTGGTACTGGTGGAGGATCTGGCATATCTCTGGTTGCATCTTCTTCCTCTTCTTCTTCCTCTTTTCCAGATCTTTTCTTTACAACAATTTGTTGCAAGCTTTTTTTCTTCTTTTTTGACTCAGGTGATGGTGATCTTTTTCGCTTCTTCATTTTTCCTCCATCAGGACTACTTGGATCATCAAGACTTAAACTTCTTCCAAGTTTCTTTTTTCTCATTGTTCTAGGTGAAGTTGGTTCTCTTCTATCACTACCACCACCCTCCATCTCACTTAACTCATAATCCTCTTCATTCATCCACTCATTAAACTCGTCAAGGTCAAACAGCCAGCGTGAATTCAACTCCCACTGCCCATGGTGCTCTGGGGGAGGCTCGGGTTCATCGTCTACATCACTAACCGGAAGCCAGGTGTCATAACTGTCTGGATAATACCACCAATGAACCTGGACCCTGTCATCTTGCCTTGCAATGGGTCGAAGCCAGTCTTCGTCTGGAACTGGCTTGGGAGGGCCGTAAACCAGATGTGTTGCTTGTTCTTTCTCTTCTACCAAGGCACCATTGTGTCTCTTTACAATATCTCTGAGCTTTAAAGCTACTTTGGAGTCAACTTCTGGTAATATGAAGATTTGTGGCACCAAAATAACTTTTGCTTCTTTCAAAGACTTTTCAATGTTGAGGAAAAGCTCGACATTTCGGTCCATTCTTGACGGCGACTGGAAATCAAACCTTCGCCATCCTTGCTCAGCTTTCGTTCTAAAGACGGTAACCATGATTTGACAAAGTCCTCCTCCCACAGAGAAATCCTGAAAAACTTTCATCGGAAGCTTCGTTAAGAGCGGTTTACTCACATTACGGCCAAAATTGTCCTCTTGAAACTGTAGTAGCTGGGCGGTCAAAATCGCCAAAGCTTTGTTGGTCGGCGGTTCAAGCTGCACGTATTTCTTGTAGTTCTTTAAAAGATATTGTTTTATGGGTTCAAAAAGAGCGACAGTTTCTGGAGACTCGTAATATTTCCAGTCCGGACCACCATCTTTTTTTCGGGCCGCCATTTTGGCTCGAAATGACAATGAGCTTTCTTTCAGGCATGCTCAGTCAGTCGCACGTGGAATTAAAAAGATGAGCTTTCAAGATACCCAGCAAGGGCCAATCATGTTCTGATATTGGACCTGAAAGAGTTACCTACGCGTGGCCCATATAAGCTTAACAATACATGAGTCTGACATTAGGCAGACATAGGAACAGCATCGCTAGAGCTCAGTCTTCCTGCGTTCTCAGCGAGAAAATTCAACATGGCGGAACATTAGTCGAAATACATCATACAAATTACTATATTCATTGTATATAAAGTTACACAGAAAAAAGATTTAAAATAGGAGTCAGCTGATCCAAAGTCTTGGGCTACAGTATGCCTAAATGGTATTTCAGCAAGGAAGGGCTGCTTCGGACTCCGTCCAGGCTAGATGGCATCGACTTCATGACAGAAGCGCGCTACAGACGCGAGGGAGCCCGGTTTATTATGGACTGTGGTAACAAGATGAAGTTGTATCCTTATTGTTTGTTTTTGTAACGGTCGAAATTTTGTCTTTAAAGTGATACTCAATTTAGCTGGCAAGTCAAGTTGTGTGGCATTCTCAGTTTTAAATTTTGGAAGAATTGTTATAACATACATACTCCGACAATAGACTGGTGTCAAAACATGTCTCAGTTGCCGAGTTGGTATGGCTATATATTGCCACACGTTTCTGTTTGTTTTTAGATAGTAGTACTATTTTAGACGAAATTTTCCAACGGGGTTCCGTGGTCGAATGGTTACCACCTAGTCTTGAGTTCGAACCCTGAACCTATCACATTGAACTTATTTTGCAGTCCATGTAAAGTGCTGCCACTCATTCTACTGACCTCGATAGAATGGAAAGCTAAGTTAACGTTAAATAGTGGTAAAAAGGCTGCACAAATGTTCAATTCCAGGCCAGGCTAGGGTTTGATCCTAGATAACTATAGTAACAGAAAATTGCAAAACTTTAAAGCAAATTTAATGTTATATACTGTTTGACATTTGATTTCACTAAAAGGTTATGATATATATTGAAATGGTATTTAAAGTGTTTAAAGTTCCGAAGTTTAAAAGTTAAAATATTAACGTTTTTGACATCTTCAGAAGATGACCATAGTGTCAAAAATGTTAATGTTTTAAACTATTAGCCTTCAAATATATAATATATACAATTTATTGAATAGACCCAGGATTCTGTGAAATAATTGTTTTGAAAACTCCTTAAATTTTTGTTTCATTAACTGATTTATTCAGTATTTATTCACCTGTATTAATTAAGGCAATTGGTGAAAGCATCTATAAGGGGATTCTTGTATTAATTATTTTGAATCACGTGTGAAGTTCTGATGTTTTTAACCAAACAAGATTAATTGTTATATGAAAATATTTATATTAAGTAATTAATTTTTAAGAATGTTAATCCAATTATGCATTGTTTGGAAGTAAATTAACACCAATTCTACTTCAATATTTTTCTTAACTGAACCATAAATAGGAGGTATGATACAATGGCTACAGGAGCAGTTTATTTTCATCGGTTTTACATGGTTCAGTCCTTCAAGAATTTCCCCCGATATGTAGGTTTTGTCATAAGGTTGATAGTTTCTATTTGTCAGAAAATTTGGTATTTGTTTGCAGTAATAAACTTGTATTGATAATAATTGTTAATTTATTAAGCCTTTTCTAAAATTTAAGGTCACTGGTGCTGCTTGTTTATTTCTTGCTGGTAAAGTAGAAGAGACTCCAAAAAAGTGTAAAGATGTGATAAGGATGGCTCGCAGCTTGCTCCAAGATGCCCAGTTTGAGGCCTTTGGCGAAGACCCAAGAGTAAGTCATGACTAACTTCAGTCTTTGCAACTTCTTTTACGTCTAGATTATTGTAATATTTGTAGAATTAAAGACACTATGACTGTCATCTTGCCTTCTCACTCATAGATAAGTGAGACAAAACTTATCATAAAAATTTCTTTGCCTTTTGAAGCATGCAGATATCTAGGTAATGAAGTAGTATATAACCTAAAATATGTGGAATTTTGTAGTACTTGATTTGACTTTTTTTATAATAATTTCATTTTGGATAACTAAGCACTTTAGTTATTTTTAAGTATTAAAACTATTTTAAGAATATTTAATTAGTTGAGTCTGTCGAGAATATGAATCCTGTATTTGTATCTGTGTGGTCAGTGTTATGGTCTGTGATACATAAACTGATTTTGTGTGTGGATTTTTGACTGATTTCTGTAGGAGGAAGTGATGATGTATGAGCGGATTCTGCTGCAGACAATCAAGTTTGATCTGCAGGTAGAACACCCATACCAGAATTTGCTGAAGTTTGGCAAAGCACTTAAAGGTAGCAGTGTTTAAGTTATAGTTATAGGCATATAATGTTTATTGAGTTAGTAGGCAGTGTGTGCTACCTGTTTCTTCAGAAAAACACAGTATTGTGACATTGATAAGTTCGCCATAAAGATCATTATTATTGTTGAACAGTCTGTTAAACAGCAAGCTGAGAGAGTAGCATTTTGAAAACTATGATTGCACTTACCAGTGTAAGCGAATATGTCAAAAGAGTTGAACAAAGCCAGTTTGAGGCCATAAGGTGTATGTAAATGAAAAAATAAACCAATGTTTAAAGTATTTGACATTAATTTTGTTGCAGCAAATACCTAGTATGTACTGTCAGTATATCTATTTCTAAACATATATTATTTTATTGATATTTGTATCTATTTTCTATATAACACAGCCAAACATTGTTGTCTGTAGGCATCCTTTCAATAAAAGGCTACACAAAATAATGTTGATTCTCATCGGTACAGTAATGGGGAATATAACCATAGTCCAGCAGTTGAGCATCACAGTTCTAACCTACTGAGCCAATTACACACCCACACACATTCACTGTTATCTTTTTTAATAATTGTGCAGTTGATTAGTATATAATGTAAAAAGCTTGGATTGCTATTCTAAGACTATCTGGATGCAGGTTAAACTTCAATTCATTTAATTTCATTTTCATAAACTCTGAACAAAATTGCTTAAATCACTGATGTCAAGTCAAAAGGGCCAGTCTATCATTGATAGAATCATTTAGCTTTATTATCTGTTCAAAGATTCTAATTTGTTTAAACATTGTGTATGTGTAGGTGATAGAGACAAGTTAAACAAGCTTGTTCAGATGGGTTGGACGTTCATCAATGATAGGTTTGTAACAGTAACGTTTTAATCTCTTTACTTTTTTATTCTATGACTGAATAATTTTATGTACTGTGATAAGCCAATTCGAAGTCTGAAAATTATGGTATGGGCAAGCAAAGAATTGTCCTTTTTTTTGTCTAAAACCTTACAAAAAAATATCTTATTTATATGCCAATCAAATTGCTCACTCCACACAGTTTGTCATGGCTCCTCATTTTTTCTTGTTTGCTTTTTCCCACACTTAGTTGTGCAAGGATCATAAGAATTATTACAACAAAAGCATTACACAGAATTAAACGTTTTCCAGTAAAAGATTTATTTTTTTAATTGTTCTGCATAAACTCAGATTCATAAAGTTGTAAGAGACTATTGTTCTGGTTAATTCTTCTGATTAGAATGATTTTTATATGTTTTGCTTACAAACTTGCTTGATGCATTTGTAGTTGAATGGTTTGTTTGACCACTTCTTGTTTTCTACTTACTATTCAATTTTCTAAAATAAGTAATGAAAAAAGGTGTTTCGTATCTAGACTGTGTTTGATTTGATGGTATTGTAAAAGTAGTTATAACTTCTGTTGATGTACTAAGAAATTTTTGATACTTTTTTGAAAAATTGTAGTCCAAACTGTAGGTGATGATGGAGAGGCCAATACATGTGCAGTTATCCTAATGAGCATTATAGTTATTTGTCAGTTATTTTTAAATTCCCTGTTCTGTTACAGTTTATCAATGACTCTGTGCCTGCAGTACAAACCTGAGGTAATTGCTGTTGGAATGCTGTACCTGGCTGGGAAACTTAACAACTATGATCTGCAGAGCGCTACATCGGCCCCTCCTGGCAAACCATGGTGGACTGCTTTTGTTAAAAATGTAATAGAGCCAATGCTTGAAGGTGACTAAGCAGTTAAATAAAGGATTGCAATAATTTCTTTTGAATCAATCAGTGCTCAAACTTGTCTAAACGTTTTTATAACTAATGCACCACTTCTTTTATTTTTCCTAGCAGCTTAATAGTGCTCGTTTTCATTTTTGTGATTCAAAAACTGTGTTCATCAACAATTTTTATTTCTACTCCTCTTACTTCCCAGGTAGAAACTACTCCTCTTACTTCCCAGGTAGAAACTACTCCTCTTACTTCCCAGGTAGAAA
>JAOBRD020220253.1:5749-23654 GCA_027575215.2 Hydrozoanthus sils | reverse complement strand
CTTACTTCCCAGGTAGAAACTATTCCTCTTACTTCCCAGGTAGAAACTACTCCTCTTACTTCCCAGGTAGAAACTACCTCTCTTACTTCCCAGGTAGAAACTATTCCTCTTACTTCCCAGGTAGAAACTACTCCTCTTACTTCCCAGGTAGAAACTACTCCTCTTACTTCCCAGGTAGAAATTACTCCTCTTACTTCCAAGAATGATTGTGAAAAAAACCCTTTTTTGCTTGTTATGATTTAAATCTTATAAAAATTATTTTTATGCTCGAACATTATATTAAAGCAGAGGTGGCTTGGGGGATCTGTTCAACCAAAGATTCTCATTAAAATCGCATTAGACAAAACACAATACATTTTCTGCTGTCCTCCTTCTGAAACTGCTAAATATTAAGCTTTTGATATATGGTTTCACTAAAATGTTATTATATAATAAAAGGCTAAGAAAGTTTTAAGTTCTAAAAATTTAAAAAATGAACTTTTTTGTTGTTAGGTCATCTTCAGATAAAAAGCTTAGAAATGAGGACGAGCACTGTTAAGCTTCTTATCTGAAGATGACCTAGTGTCGAAAACGTTCATTTTTTAAACTTTTAGAACTTAAAACTTTTTTAGCCTTTTATTATGTAATATTAAGCTTTTATTCTAATATATATTGATGGCAGCCCTTTTTACATTCTTCTTTCCTTCATTTATTACGTACTGTAATGTATAAAATATTCTTGTTGTTATGTGTTAGCACTGTTGTTTTTTCTTTGTTTGGAATTTGCTAAAAGAAAATGTTGCAGTTCTTAACTATTTAATTTGGTATGGCCTAGTTACTTTACTTGATAATTTTGATGGTGTATTTCTAAATGGCTGGTGCTCTTCTCACTGCAATCATCTTAATTATTCTAGTTGTAAACACTGCTCTTCTTTAAGAAGTTGTTATACATTAGTGCTAAATACAAAATAAATTGTTGTTGTTGCTGTAAACTTTTAACCCTAAACGAACATTTTGTCACTTTGTAGTTGAACTAGGGCTTGTCTTGCCACAGGCTTGTTCCTTTCAAACTTAGCTATTATACAAGTTTTGCATTGTAAATGTTCTCTTTCTTACAGACATTTGTGATGTCATGCTGGAGCTATATGGAGGAAAGAAAAAAGACAAGGAAAACAAACATGAGACCAGTGACCGTAGTGCAGACTCATCAAACACTTCAAGTCCTGCTGGTTACAGTCCAATAACAAAGAAAAGGGTATGAATCTAAAACATAGTTGTCCCAAAAGTGGTAAAAATTGTTGCACAGCTTAAATAGTTTTGAAATGTAAGAGGTCTTTACATTCAACTGTATCAAACAGTCGTCTTCAGGGAAGGGTAAAAGTACAATTTACAAACAAAGTGTTAAAAATAAAAAAATTTGAATATGTTTAAAAAAATATTGATTTCTTTCTTTAAAATTTAAGCACAAATATCCCTGAGGGATAAATATTTGTCACTACTTATTTTAGGCTTTCACATGTGTGATACATTAAAATAGATAAAATATAAAAAACTTGAAGAATTACGTGTTTCTGAGATTAAAAAAAAATTGATCAAGGATAACAGTGCATTAATTAGTTTTAATGTAATTTTAATTATAGCCTCTAACAAAGAGGATAATAAATCTTTTACCTTGTGTTGCCACAATGCATATATTTGCTTTTATAGTTTGTTTTTTAAATATATTTAAAAGGGCCTTCTGGTGCATGCTTCAACCCTCAAGGTTGCTACCAGTTAATACTCTTAAATGTTTTGTCAAGTTTTTTTGCTCTCTTTCAGGTGTTCACAATTTTAGATAAGACCAGTCAGTAGACAGTGCAATTTTAATGCAGTTCTGAAAGGACTTGACACTAACCAAGGCTTACAGAGTAGCAGAATATCAAGGAAACCAGGAATGGTGTCTAAAACAATGCTTTTTTAAAAACATTTTCAGGGCAGCATACCCCTGAACTCCTATAGACAACTTGAACTTTAGATGTTCAAAGCATTACCTTCCTTTGCATCAAAACCCAATCCCTTCTCCCCACCCCCACATACATACACTGACTATGATCCACTGGCTCTGTTAAGACATAAAATAGATTTTTTTTGTATGGTAAGCTTTTATGAACATAAACGTCAGGAAATTTTTGAAAAGCAAATATTGTGAAAAACTTGTTATTGCTATGCCATAACTGTAATGGTCAGTACTTCATAGATTTTCAGTCATTTTTTCTGCTTTTTTACCTGAAGAGAACAACAAGTGCATCAGAGCCTAAAACTCCAGTTTTTGGTAAGTGCAACACTGCAATCTCTTTTGAATGCACTAATCCTGAGCATTATCTTTGCTACAGTTGTTTCAGCACACAGCCCTTTACAGGACCTGTGTAACACAGCATTCTGTTTAAAGTTAAGAATTTGAAAAAGTCTTTAAATTAGTGAAATGTGCATCTCCTACTGTAGTAGGAAAGGGCTGTCAGTTATTCACTAAAGTATTGTACTCATTTGTTCCCAAACCCTTGAGATTATCAACCATAGGCTAAGTATATCTAGACTTGGTTTTCTAAAACAAATTTGTTATATTTTCATGTTAGATCTAAAATCAGAGTCACGAAGGACAACTGCTACCACTCCACCTGTCCCAGCCAGTGTTGCTAATAACCAAACACAGCTACAGGTTGAAAACATCAGTCCTGCTCCTACACCTGGCCAGGTTTCAGGTGCTGGTGCAGCCTCTACAGAACAGAAACAAACAAGTCAAGGAAATGACCAATCATCAGTTTTACAGAAAGAAACAATTCCACCTCCACCAACTACAGAGACCCCCAAGTTGCCAGAAGCTCCACCCCCAGCAGCTCCACTTCCCCCCTTGTCAGCCTTGCCTGCATTCCCAACAAGTGCGTCGTTTGGTTCTATCCCAAGTTACTTGCCAACTACTAGCCAGACTGCTTCATCTTACCTGCCTTCTTCATTTCAACCAAATTATGGGCAAGGAACTATGCCATCATACCAGCTAAACACACAATTTCAGACTCAGAGCTTCTTACCACCTACAATGGGCTACACACTGACCCAACCAGCATCATATCAACCACCTGGACAACCCTCAGCAAGTTCTTCGCTTTACGCTATTCCAGCAGCAAACATCAGTGCCTTACAAAACCCTCCAAACTTTGGAACACCCCCTCCCATTCAGAGACCCCCTAATATGAGCCAACCACCCCCAAATGTACCTCCCCCTCCAATGCTTCCACTTTCAGGGGGACAACTGCCACCACCACCTCCGTTGTCAGGAGGTTCACAAGACTTTGGCTGGCAAAAGCAGTATGGCATCCCATCCTCTCAACAACCCAACATGGGAGGAGGCTGGATGAGATAGAAGTTTGAATTTTCTTAAGACAATAAAAGAGATAAATGTAAGTTATTCTTTGAACAGCTCATGTTTGGGTAATTGCAGCATTGTTTGGTGCAAGTTTTAGCTCTTTGTCATATTATCATTTTAATTAGTATGGTTTTGCTAACGCAAGAACACAAGTAAACTAAAACAATAAGATTTGACATTTTGGCATCCTCTCGATGCCATTATCAAGACTGCTTTGAAAAGTTTTGTTTTTGTTTAAGCTAGTGTTTATCTTGTATGCTAATTTTCACGTAGTGAATCTTTTCTCTTATGCATTAAATTATTTGAAATATTAGTCTATTGTTTAATCCCATACTTAACTTGGCACCATTATTGATTTTTTATTCTTGATAATGGCAACGAGAGGATGTGTAATGTCAAATCTTGTTGTTTTAGTTTACTTATAATCATTTTGTTTCTAGAAATGTTGTAGTTAATTTTTGATTTCAGTTAAATTGTAATTTTGACTAGTTTATTTTTTCATTGCTGTCCACCAGTACTATCAGTGCTTCAGCTGCATTAAACCCTTAAATTTGTTGATATAAATTATTTGGAAAAAGATTAACTAGTTGAAAAAATTAACTAGCAAGAAAAAATAGCTAGTTAGAAAAAAATGTACTAGGTGAAAAAAAGTTAAAAAAAAACTACAGTTAGAAATAAAAGGTAACTGAAATAAAAAAAAATCAACTGCAAAATATACATGTCAATGGGCAGATCATTGACAAGTCAACTGTTTCGATGAAGGATTACAGGTCACACAAACTTTTACTGTTTTAAAGTGTGTATAATAGTCCATGAAAGCTTGCTAGATACTTCCTTGGATTACTTGCTCAAAGACATGATTTATACCTTGTTTTGTATTTTTTGATTACAAATAAAAAGCATAACTTGGAAGTAATAAAATAACAAACTGAGTTGATTGTTGTATGAATTTGTGTTAGTTCAAGTTATAGTTGAACCCCCCCCCCCCAAAGATGGACATTCAGAAAAGACAGACACCCCTTAAAAATGGAGACCAAAAAAGAAATGGTTTTCATTGACTATGAATAAAAACATCTTCTCTATGATCTAAATTTGTTAGAAAAAATATCGTTTATTTTATCAAGATGTAGCAGCAGTTGTTACTAACTTATTACATGTTCATCTGTTGGTGCAAAGTGATGTTTGACTGATTGCAAGGCAGTATAAAATTCTCAGAAGGGTGAAACATGAAGTTTGAGGGAGTTTCCAAAATGTGGAGGTGATTAAGGAACCAGTGGTGTAGCCAGCTTTAGGCCTGCAGGACCAGGCCTTCAAATTATTTTGACATAGAAAAGAAGAGTATAAAAAAATTACTTGAATTATATTCAATAAAAAGAAGAAAGGGAACAAATTTAAAAAGCACCTGTTGAAACTGTTATTTTGCAATGAATGCTAATGCCTTAAACCCCCGATTTTGATGTTACAAATGAGTGGAGAGAAGACTAAGGGCCTCTTTACATGGAGTGAGTTGTCCAGGCAAGCTGAGATATCTGGGTTTGCCAGGATGATAATAAACTGGCATTTACATGCAAAAATGTCTTCCCACCTGGCCAAGACAAGTTCAACGTGATTATTTTTTGTGTCATCGCCCGTTCAATGAAACAGAAATCCTTCCCCCTTTTGCTACCTTGCATTATTCACTGAATAAAGCCAGAATAGTTTGAGAAACTCGGCAAGCTGGGATAGCCTGCCTACATATAAGCGAAAAGGCAAAACGCAATAGAGATACGGAAACCCAGCAAGTTGAGCGGGACAAATCACTCCATGTAAGGAGGCCCTTAGCTAATAAATAACGTCCCAGTCCCCAGGTTGTGCCTACGTCATCAGATGTTTATGGATTTCTAGCATTGGCATGGGGGAACATCTTGCTAGGTCATGATTTTGGTGCATTTCTGGAAATTTCAGAAATGCAATTAATTTTCAAAAATTTCCCAGGGGCCCCCTGGACTTCAGCTCTCGCTCAACTATATGGGCCTGCAAAACTTTCAGAACCTGGCTGCGCCACTTGGAACCTCTTATTTTACCGTAAATTAAGTTGGTGGGACACATCATTCTGGTCAGCAGGTTTAGGGGATAGGGAAGCTATGAACCTGTGTTGGGTATTGACACACTGCAAACAATCTTGTCTGAACTAACACACAATTTATAGTTGGTGCAACATGTCTTGACTTTTCATTCAGTTGTGGAATTTATAAATAAGTTTTTCCTAATCTTGTTTATTGTCATTTTGTTCACATCCAAACCTGCCTTTTTTATGATAAACTATTTGCTAATACTATACTCGAGTTGGAACTTGGAACATTATGTACAGCTTAACTACATTTTGACATTTCTGTAAGTAAAATTGTTGCAGAACAATATTTATCATATTTTGATGTACATTGAAGAGGACAAAAAATAAAGTTGTTTGTAGAATGAAAAACAATTTTGCCACTTGCTCTTACTCGAATAACTTGAAACAAGTATTTATAAATATAGCAAACTTGACTGCATTTCTGCAAAAAGGTAAATCTGGTCACTCATCAAAGAAATCATTAGAAATCAAACTCAAACCATTCAAGTAACATCTTGGTAAATTGACAGTGCACAAACTGTAGAAAATGATCTTGTCTGTTGGTCCAACTGCTTTCACATCCACCCACACGTCATGATCATCATCGTATTTCACAGCTTTACATGCTCCTTGTCCCCCATATAGCATAATGATGTCTCCATGCAGGTTGAGTAGATTGCAGTAGGATGATGTTAGATGAGGGGGTGGAGTTATCAGATGCCATTCATCTAAAGCTGGATTGTAAACTTCAGAGCTCTCCAGAATGTCATCAACATTGCGGCCAAGGCCTCCTATGACAAACACCTTGCCATGTGCATAAATTGTTTCTGGATAGCGCCGTTCATAGTTCAGAGGTGCGACAATTTTCCATTTGTTACTCCTTGCATCATACCTTTCAACACTCCGCAACATCTGAACATTGTTTGCATCACCTGTAGAGCTTCCACCAATAGCATAAATATGATGGTGTGTAGCAACGGCACTCAAGTCACTTCTTGCAAAGTGAAGTGGTGAGATGTAAACCCAGAAATCTGTGTTTGGATCATACTGCTCAACAGTGCGAAAAGTCCAGTGCTCCCCGCGACCCCCAATAACATAAATCTTGTAATTGAACACAGTGACAGCATAGGAAGAGCGGCATGTTTTGAATGGCGCTTTCTCTTGCCATTCTTTGGGCCCAGTCTTTTTACCACTCTCCTTTGCTGTCTTAAACGAAAAGGTTCGCAGACTTGGCACTTTTGCAAAATTTGGCATATCTGCATTCATTCCACCAACAATATAAACTGTTCTTCCAATAGAAACTAGATCTGGGTTTATCTGAGTTTTGGGAAGATCATGGAGGGAAAATGTCTCTTTTCGTTTCATATCATAACAAAAAGATTTGATGCAGTACTGTGTTCCTGCACCTATAATTACTTCAACACAGTCAGTCGATGGTCTGATGGCATCTGGACTAGGGGAGTTCGTCTTATGTTTCTCTTTCTGTTTTAAGAACTGCTGAAACATTCTGCGACACTTGCTGTTATCTCTGATTAACTGCTCACTGAAGAGTTGGTTCTGTAGAAAGTTCTTAGAAAGAGACCCTACTCGTAGGTTGCGGCAAAGTGTTGGAAGATGATCCTTGCGTGCTTTGATGTCGTGTTTCACCCACTTAAGAATGGCAAAATAAACATGTTCCTCTTTCTCAACTTGGATTTCGTCGCTAGAAATAAGATCAATCACTTCTTCTTTGGCAAGGGCCAAAAAATCCTCGTTTTCAATACATTGTTGGAAATGCTCTTCCGCCAAATCTCTCACTTGATCACCAAAACACAGTTCAGAATATTTATCAGCTAAAATTTTTAAGCTGAAACAGTTCTCAGGCGCCAGAATCTCGCTAAGGAAGTGAAAACACGCTTTCTTTACTGGCTCAAGGAGAAGAAAATTGGCGGTGTCGAGGAGTTCTTCAACGGTCGTTTTATTAATGATGATTCTTCTTGTGTAAAAATAATCCAAGATCTGTTCAACTGAACGTGCTGTAACAGTATGGAGCTTCCAACGATTCTGTGATGATTCTTTCATGCCACTAGTGAACATAGCATGAAAGAATCTGCTATTCGCAGCCAGGACATTTCGATGAGCGGGGAATAACTTTCCTTGTACTTCAAGAACCACATCACAAAGAGAGTTTCCTTCGATTCTAAATCTGTTTAGAATCAACAGAACATCTCCTCTCCCGCCCGAATACTCAACAGTATCAGTGGATCGACTGGCTTTAGCGGTTAGTTCTTGTTTGTCCAATTTGTCGAACAAACTTTCGACACTATCGTTTTCAACTGCCTCGCCACCGGCCATTTTGTTTAGAAATTGGACAAAGGCCGCGTGTCGCCTGGCACTAGATGTTTTGTCTGAGAATGACGTCAGATGCTAGCAATGAAAGATGCATGTTCCCTGGTGGAAATGTGTTTTCTTGTTTTAGTTATTTCCTTCTCTTGCGGTCCATTTCATTCTTGTTTTATTTACTCTTGCGTGTAGAAATGTGACGGTGTGATGATAAGAAGCAATGATAAGTCGTGAATGTAAGTCAAAATCGACAGTTTAAAAATTCTTCAGACGTTCATGTTTCCACTCGAGTGACCTTTGACTTTTAAATCCTCTAAAAGTTCATTGCTGAAGTTCCCGTGTTTTATAACGTTATAAACTACAAAGGAACATGATTGATTTGCATTTAAACCTCAACATTCTTAAATTTGGCACAGAGTTGTAATATATTAAGATTATCATTAGTATTATTATTGTTATGGTGGAGCTATTTTTATCTTATTTCTAACTTTATTGCAGCACAAGCCACCACACGCCCAAGCTAAAAGGCCAGCCCGCACGAATCAAGTTCTAGGGGACCGTTCTAGCATAGCGAGTAATTAAATTTGGGCTTGGTAAGTGACACATGCACAAGTACACGTAACGTAAAATCGCCATCCTGTTAAAATAGGAAGATGCCGCAATTTTTTCACGAAAAAAAAACTGAGAGAAATGCCTGAAAATAGAGAGCTCTTGTTTTTGAAAAAGTCTCAAGTGTCTTGTTATCAGAATCATCATTCGAGACATCTTCATGAGCTCATTTCACGCCATCTTTAGTTCTGCGACAGTTTTAGTGACGTACTTCAAAGCGGTCAGTCAGAAGTTTCTCTCAACCTGTACGTGCATGTGTAGCAGTTGTGAATTTAAACCAAAAAAAACCCGACGCGTTTTATTTTCAAGCTGTCGCCGATCCAGCAATTTTCAAAGAGAAGTTTCTAAACTGTAAGAAGTCATTAAAAAACGGGAAGTACAAAAACTGCAAAAAAAAAAAGAAACATTTGTTGAGAACTGACGGGAGGAAGCAACTAATTTAAAATTGATTGGGAGTTCTTTAAAGTGATGCAGCGAAAAGTTTGCATCAGACCAAACGTACACGCTGTTAAACTGTTAGTCTTCTTGCGAGAATCTCGGAGTTCGCGAAATTGGGAAAAATTTGGAGTCACATATATAATTCGTGGAGGGACGTTACTACAGCTTCTTGGGGGGGAGAGGGGGAGGGGGGTTATAAATCTCTAGAAATATTATGAAATGCGCGGCAAAAATAACCCTCTGTAAAACCCCGGCCTGTTGTTCAGCCAATGGCTGAAACTGGAGTTAAGCTAGTCGACAAAGCTCTCCAATGCACATAAAAATAACTACAGGTATATAGAATGGCCAATAACAAAAAGCGTAGACGCACTAATGACTATAAATAAAGGTTAGTTCCAGTGATTAACGTAGCTTAATATAAATATTGAACACTTTTCTGTCCAAAATTTGGGGTATTTTGGTCCTAATGTTTGTACTAACGTTACATTTTCTTGTAAATTAAAACTAACAAAACTATCAAAGATACCCAAACCAGCACGATATTCACCTGCAAAGTGGGATATATTCATTGTTATACAAACAACAAAGTACATTAATATTCATTTCAAAACAACTTTTTAATACACAAATTTGGCTTTCCATTTGTTTGTATTAAGCTTCCCATTATGCTCAAAAACACGTCACACTCGAGATGTAGCAGCCCTCAAACACATGTTTTACTGAACCTAAATTAATTGTTTACCTTTAATTTGAAGTATGGTAGCAACCAATAGACATAAAAATAAGCATGTTATGGTAAATCCAACTAAAGACCAAAGAAGTTTTTCAATATATTCTAAAAAAATCATTTTCACCCAAGATCTGCTCAGGCAACACATCTGGTCAACCATTTAAAAGTACAAAACCTCTCTTGTTACAACTTCTTAAATAATTTCAAGCAACCAATGAAAAATGTCGTTCTCAAAAAGACACACCCTTATCAGTACGGATACCATATACATAAAATACATGCCTTACAAGAAGACTGTCCTACTCAAGTAAATATCAAGCTGGTAAACTGGATTATTAACAGCTAGATGGTTATTACACATCATAAATCTTTTATTATATATATATCAATTTTAATTACTCTGGACAGTATATGTAGTAGGTGTAGCCTTTACTATAGTACTATATATATCGAAAACAGAGGGGGACTGGGGTTAGCCCCACCCTTTCTCTCTTCATAAGTTCCCTTTCTTTACTCTTCCTAAAGTACCCCTGGCCTATGACAGACTTGAAACAGTATATATGTACAAATATACAAATTTTTCAACTAAAAATATTTATGTTTAAGGTAAACAACAGTATTGTAATGTAATATAAATACAATTATATTGGTTAAACAAAATACTTTTTAATATGTAATGGTAAATGAAGAGTTTTCTTAGATCTACTTTAATTAATCTATATATTTACCTAAAGAATACTTTCATTATTAGTGGCAATGCCAGTGCTTTTCAGGAAAGGAGTAAATTCCCTAAACTGCTGGACAGACTCCAGACCTGCTTAGCTGCAAGTTTACTACTTAACAGTGTAAATACGGTGCGTATATATAATCCAAATGCTTTCTAGTTAATTATTGTTTCCAGCATATAGGGTACAATTCCAAACATGGATGGTAAATGATGGTCACATACTCCACTCTTACAAAGGAAATTTATACACACACACTAGATAAAATTTGTGATTTAAGTGTGTTATTAATCAATTCTAATTATTTATCATTGGTGTATAATATGTGAGATGGGCTTCAAAATATTAATTTATATGTATTAGGTGTGTCGACAAAGGATACAATTACATTTTTATTGGAAAATGCCATTTTTAATGAAAAACTTTGAGAATTTGAGTCAAACCAAGTAAAGATTAAGTGCAAATACTAATATTTATTTTCTAGTCCAAATTTAAAAATTATTTATAAAAACAAAATCAATAATTTGATATATAGCCTACATCAGTTTTACTAAAATTATAACATCAACAAATGAGTATTTATAACACTTTAAACAGTTAAAATATTGGATCTTGAAAAGTACTCAGTCAAGAGTGTGATAACATTAGTTGAAAGGTGCACTCATAACAGATCTTCAAATATTTCGTCGTCTTCGTCTATTCCATTAATTCCGTTACTGTGCTGATCATCATTTGACAGTTTACGCCATACAACCTAGAAATATACAAATGTTGTTCAACAAACAAGGTCCTGCTGCATGGAAACATACAAACATTTGTGAAATCTCCATATATCCCTGACCCTACATATACTCTGCTAAATGGCTATTGAAACATCTAAAAAGCTCAATAAAACCTATACCCCTATATATATAATTGCTAATGCAAACTTGTAAAGGAAAATTGTAAACAGAAAGATTCCACTCACAAATTACTATGTAGCAGCAGTACTATAGTTTTAAAATATAAATAGAACATGATTTTTTTTGTCACCCAACTAAATAAGCAAGGATTAATTATAAGTACTTCATTATTAACTACCTATCCAAATTTTAAACAACGCAGTTATCACTGTTACACATTTTGTAGTTTTTACTAATGGTTAAAGGGGATTTCTTTGCAGGATTATTGACATGACTGTGAAATCGTACATGGCAAATCTCCAATTCTAAAAGGTTTTGCTAAGCAATGGATAATTTTACCCATCGGCCATCTCGGCATGCAGACGCCAACACCCGCCATCTTGAAAATGACCGTCGAGACCCAGGGAATGATGTTGTGCAGACGCCTGCAGTACCATCATTACATAATCAGCGGCTATTGGCCAATGATGAATGCGCCGTAAAGCACATATATGCATGCTGGATCCCTTCATTCTCTTGGGAAGTGTCTCTTCATTACTGTAATTATTTCACGTTTTTTTCAATACAACTATATTATTTTATTTCAACTGTTTTAAAGTTATGATTTGTTTGACATTGTAATATTGTTTGATTACTTCTATTAAACGATTTCTTGTTTTCTTTTTGTCCATTTTCTTCTATCGCCTTTAAGGCCGGCGCACACTTGAGGTAAAGAGCTGAGCGGTAATTGTTAACGAGTTAGTTTGCTCAGATTGTTCCGCACGTGTGTGGCAAAATTTTAGTTAGATTTTTGCCTTGTGAGCTCACGAGAGAAAAATCTGTCGTGTTTCATACTTTTTGTCTCGTGAGGCAGGTTTCTCATTGTACGCAGATGATGTGAGCATCTTGCTGAGCAAAATAAGAAATGTAGCCATTAAGGTTATTCCACTGAAATAGAACCTACACTTAGATTTTTGTCAAACTTTCCTCATTTGTCAATCATTATATGTAAACTGCAAAAATGGAATAAAAAAAGGGGTGTGCCCATGTTTACTTTCGAGATATGATTGATACAAATACCCCCTCCGGGGCTACTTTTCAGTTATCGTAATCTTGAAATTAAAACTACAGTTTCCTCATTTGGCCAACTAAGATAACATCGAGGAGCAAAAGGGAAATAAAGGAAGATAACGCAAAGACTTCTTCTGGATTTTCTTGTGATTTTCAGCAAAAACATTTTTGATAAGGAGGCATTTTCGTGTGCCTTGTTGTTGCTATGGTTCCTATACCTAAAGAAACAGTGTATTCTTGTCTCTGTTTTTTATATTTTTCCACACTTGCAACACTGTGATTTTTCCTATTTTTTCTTTTCAGAGAGTCCTGTAGAAATTTGATTGATTGTAGAAAAAAAATTGTGGGGTACCCATGCTTGTTAAGGAGAAACTCTCGGAAAACTGGCAAAACATGGGCTTTTTAAACCCATTTCGAGGGGAGACTGGAACGAGTTAAACAAAAAGCCCCGTATATTATGAAGAAAACTAATTTTTTGCATTATTTTTTCTGATGTGTCTTCGAAAGCTCAACATTCACTACAGTATGACAAAATTGTGTAAACATTTTAAAATTTCTAATATGTGCAATGCAAGACTGCGTCGCGTCCTGTGATTGCGTCGAGAAAGGCGAGAAATTGTCTTACTTTAAGGTTTCTTACTACAGGTAAATAATAAACGTACTGAAAAACTGTTCTCTACTGTTTTTCGTTTTGTGTTGAAAAAGGCACTGGAAGAGGAGGTGGGGCATTTTCACGAGATCACGAAATGCAATTTCTTATTTCACGATTTATAAAAACAATCCATGGAAGCGGGTTTTCGAATAATTGCCGTTATTCGTTTTTTTTAATTTTGGCAGCAATGTTTCGGTCCATCAGCAAACTGCAAACAAGTTTGCATAGATTGCCGTATTTATAGTTCCTTATCTTGATTGAAAGTAACCAGCTTCATTTTTACAGAAAATGAGCTTTCTTGCGATCTTTTCTCAACTTTTTTTTCAAGATTTTCAGCCTTTTTCATGGCTCATGATATACATTGAATTTACAATTCACAGAACAGGATTTAGCTATATCACGATTCACAGCTAGGGTTTATTAATCGTTTTCTGTTTGCATACTTTCAATGTGAATAGAAAACGATTAGTAAACTCCTTGTCATTTATTGTTGTTTCTTTGTCCGATGCCATCTAAGAACTCGGAGCTTGAAGTCACGTGAGTATGTAAGGAGTTTTTATTGGATGGCTGATTGATCTAGCTTAGCCAGATTCTCGCGATTGCCGCACACCTTGAGGAATTTGCCTCGTGTGGCAAATTTCTCACAAAAAAATTGCCGCACAGGTGAGGAAACGGCTGAACAAAATGTTTCGCGAGGCACTTTGCTCAGCTCTTTCCTCAAAGTGTGCTACAGGCTTTACATTTATCGCAGCACTTTACTTTACGCTAGTTTACCACTGATATCGATGTTACCTTTGACTATATTAATACAAGGCTGTTCCTCCTATTAATGTACATGACTTATAATTATTTTAAGCATAAGGAGTAAAGTCATGTATCAAACAGTTTGAATGAGTCAGGCAAGTTATAAATACAATGTTCACAATTATCATAAATTGGTAGAAGAAGCAAATATACAAAGCTTCAAATCTTACATTACACATTTCCTTTAGCACTGCAACCTCTGTGTGGTCCAGCTTTTCTTCACTCTGCACTGGACCAGCATGCTCCAGCTTCTTGTGTATTTCTAACACTTTCATTGCTTGGTTCACAGCTTCTGGAGTCATACTGGGACCATTCTCTGGAAATGGCACTGATGTCTGGGGAAAGAAGGTATGTTGTCATTTGATTTGGCCTTTGTACAACCGTTGCAAAAATTGATAGTGATATGTAAATTGGCCTGCTACAGCATTTCAGGTACTGTATTGTCTTTTTGTGATGGTGTTTCATATCATATGCCTAGAACGAGTTCAGTTTGTAACATATTTCTACTCCTCTTCTTCTAAAATCCGGTAGCACCTGACAGTCTAAGAAAATAAGTATAAAAGCAAGACCGAAGTTAAAGATTTCGGAAATCAAAAAAAGATTTTCAAGAAATGAATTTCCAAAACTTTTAATGGAATATTTCAATGTTTAATCACATTACTCTCGCAATTCTCAACCACAAATTACAGCAAGGAAGCGGCCACTTAAATATCGTACAAGCTGAATTAATTACAAATCATTTATTAGGTGAGTTAAAATAGTTAATTGTAGTTGTTTTGAGGCTTTTAAACCATGGTTGATTGTTGGTTCTAGTTTCTTAATATAATAAGCCTCCAGAAAACTCAACACTGACCAGTTGGAAGTTGATTTAAGGATACTTGCATTGTTTAACACCGCATTCGAAATGTGGGAACTTGAATTGAAATTTGAATTAGAAACCGTGGCAGAAGAAAACAAATCGGGCATAGCAAGATGGCTACACTGTCTACAAACAACCTTACAGATTTTGCTTGATCAATTTTCTCCTCAGATGTGACCGTTAAACTGTTCAAATAGTCTCTATATATACCTCCAATCAAGGGACTTAAAACAGCTAGCACACAACATTTTATATATATGGAGTAGTGTAAAATCTAAAGTTGGGGTTTGCCCTTTGAGGTCCACCATATGAGAGTATCATCTACCCTGACTGAAAACTAATACGAACTAACTGTAGCAGACAATCTAAGATCTCAACTAATTCTATACCAGAGTTGCTAAAAAACCCTGAACTGTGCATATAAATATACATAGCTCAACATACATGCTTCCTTGAGCTGGATGTAACACCATTACGGAGAATACCGTGATGTGAATTGTCTAGGGATGAAAAACAAAAACATACATAAATATAGGACTGTAGTTAAATTGCATGTGTGAGGCTTATCAACGATGTATTTCTATAGTATATAGAAAGATAAAAAAAAGATTCACAGTGAGTTCTTAAAATTGTATGAATATCCACGAGAAAAGAGGAAGAGACGCGCGACTTCTAACGATCCAAACTGTACGTATTTAAAAACGTTTTGACTATTCGGTCTTTATCAGTTTACAGGATAAATATGTCAAAATAAGTTAAAACTCTATGTTAAAAATGAACTAAATGAACATATGGCCTATATATATGGTACCAATATATATGGTACACAATATATATGGTACACAATATATATGGTACACAATATATATGGTACACAATATATATACAAATATAACAAAACATGGTTTATTTAAAGTCCTACTGAACCGAAGTTTTCAAACTAGTTTAAAATATTCAAAATTAAAGTTTGAACCCGTAAAATTTCCGCTTAGACACTTGTTATTGGTTTTTAGAATAAATTTCGCAGAAAATTTACGAAGAAAAAATGCTAATTTTAGTGTCAAAGCTGCAAAAACTTTTTAAGCTCATGCATTAGATATGTGTGATGATGTCGCATGATTCGAAATGCGGGAGATCAATTCACTTTCCCAGTCAATTTCATATGATCATGGCGAAGTTTGCACAGCTGGTGTCCCGGTATTGAAGCAAATAAATCCACTAGTTCGCTGTAAATGCTAGTATAAAGAAGCTTGAGTCCTTTCAAGCCATGTGACGTCAGAAATCCCCGTCTTATTTATTGAATTTTATTCGAACCGAATGAACTATTTTGAAAGATTATTTCGCAGACTTAAAATGGTCAGGTACACTTTTTTTTATTAAGGCACAGTAAAATTTTGCCCAGGCTCAATTAATGTTCTTATCTTTCAACAATTTGAGGCACAAAACATTCTTACTTTGTTCTTAACTGCAATATATTCTTTTATGGTTAAAAATCGACTTCTTTATACGCAAAATGCCGTTTTCCTGTTGCCCAGTTTCTTCCATATATGGTATACACGTGCTTCCATATTTGTAGATATGTGTGATGCTCTGTGTGATGACTGCTTGCCACACTTATTTTGCAGTTTTTTCTTTTTTGTAATTTTTTTAAAATTTTCATTTCAGCTTCAAATTGTTCTTATTTTTCAGGCGATTTGAGCCTCACTGTTCTTATCAAGTGTGTTTTTAATAGAAATAGTGTAATATAAGCACTATCATCCATTCCAAAAATTGAGAATGTATTTTTGGCTTACTGTACTTTGTGAAACGAAACGAAAGGAAATTAAATCATTTCGCAAAATACAAATAAGATCAAAATCTATATTTTGCGAAATGGGGAATACAGAGGTTTCGAACGTTTCATAACAGTTGAGCAGATGGATTCGCTCTGTTGACCCTGCACCGGAAGAGATTAGAGCAGGCAAACATCCTACTGTGCATCACTTTTCGAATATAATTTTTTCATTTTGTAAAATACATTTCGTAAATTACAAATTTGCAAAATGAAGCTATAAAATTGTTGGCAATGTCAAAATGATGAAAGAAACGGTTCTCAAACACTCTTGCAAAGCATTCCCGGTTATACTGTGACACATGCAGTCTCATTTTTCGAATACAATTTTTTGATCTCGCAAAATACATTTCGCAAAATACAAATTTGCGAAATGAAGCTAAAAAATCGTGGGCAATGTCAAAATGAAGAAAGAAACGGTCACCAAAAAACGTTTCCAAAGTATTCCCGGTTATACTGTGGTACGTACGGTATCGTATCTTTAGTGTTTTTCATTTTTTATTTTGTCATTTTGCAAAGTACAAAATTGGGGAATGAAGCTATAAAATGCCTAACAAATCTTGAAATGTGAGACAGTTGACATCAAAGACTGTTATACTGTGGTACGTACGGTATCGTATCTTTAGTGTTTTTCATTTTTTATTTTGTCATTTCGCAAAGTACAAAATTGGGGAATGAAGCTATAAAATGCCTAACAAATCTTGAAATGTGAGACAGTTGACATCAAAGACGAAAGAGATTAAAGCGCGGTATTTGATAATTATTATATTTTGTGCGTTTTAGTGATTGTATATACAAGATATAATATTAATTGGAGTGTACATGTATCGGCGAACCATTGTCCTATACAGACATAAACTGTACAATAATTACTGCTGAAATTAAAAAAAAAAAAAGCAAAATACAAAACAGTTACTGTTCATCAGCAAATCATCAGGTTACTTTTTTTAAGCAGTTGTGCAATTTATTTATATTTAATAATCCGCAAAGGTTGCTCATTGCGCGAATAATATATCAACAACAGGAAAGCTGATTTATTTACTTTGTCACTTGAAAATTTATGCAATGTTAATAAAGGTTTCCCACGGTGGTCGTGCCTATTGTTTGTCGTGCAAATTGTTGAAACGTCTCAGAAGGTCCGCACTGACTTGGCATTTGAAGCGCTCAAGCTATCAAATACATCTCAATGATACGACTACCCCAGAAATTTCGCCATTTCTATTTCGCTTCTTTTAATTTCCTATGCTGACTATATATTTAATAGCGTTATTTCGCAAATTTTTTTCTACTTTGCGAAATGACAAAATAAAAAATGAAAAAACTAGAGATACGATACTGTACGCACCACAGTATAACCGGGAATGCTTTGGAACAGTTTTTGTGGCCGTTTCTTTCCTCATTTTGACATTGCTGACGATTTTATAGCTTCATTTCGCAAATTTGTATTTTGCGAAATGAAAAAAAAAAACGTATTCGAAAAATGAGACTGCGTGTGTAACAGTACAACCGGGA
>JAOBRD020220148.1:4266-25795 GCA_027575215.2 Hydrozoanthus sils | reverse complement strand
AATTGGAAGGGGTATATTCGCTGATAACCTACTTCCAATTTTGTACCATGTGACGCGTTTTATCCAATGAGATTGCATGAAAATTATTGGGTGGGTTATAAGATGACATATGATGGTGGCAGTGATGATGATGACAACGACAATGGATATGATGACATACGATGGTGACAATTATGATGGAGATAGTGATGATGATAGTCACATAAATGATGATAATGATGAAGGTGACGATGATGGTGACAGTGATGCTGATGATGATGACAATGACAATGGTTATGATGAAGGTGACAGTGATGATGATAATGACAATAATGACAATGGTGACAATAATGACGAAGGTGACAGTGATGATGACAATGACAATATTGACAATAATGACAATGGTAACAAGTATGATGATGGTGATGACTAACGCCAACGACAATGGTGTTGATGACATATGATGGTGACAGTGATGACAACAACGACAATAATGACAATGATGATGATGGTGACGAAGATGAAAAAGGTGACAGTGATGATGCCATTGAAAATAATATCACTGAAATATTGATGATGTTGACATTGATAATGAAAATGAGTGCTGATGAGAATGACAGTAATGACAATGGCAATGATGGTGTCTATGACAATGAAGTTGACGTTGATGATGACAATGGCAATGGTGTTGATGATGATAATGGTGACAGTGATGATGACAATGAAAAAGACTATGAAGATGATGATGTTGAAGGTGACAGTAATGATGACAATGAAAATGGTGATGATTATGATAATAGATACCAGGAAAACTCTTAGTGTGCAATAATGTTTTGTTAATACTATGAAGCTGCTTTAAGTCTTCAAAATAAAGCACTTACCATCACCCAAGTCTGACACTTTTACCTCTCCCAGATAGACTCTACAAAAAAGAATAGAAGACATGAAATAAAAACATCTTCACTGATAATTATAATTTTGATTCAAATCAAACACAAAATTGTGACAAACAGTATTTTTCACGTGGTATTCTGAGACCACGCAGTCAAATGAAATTTCTTTAATATATTTGATGTCAGCAGCATAGTGGCTGAGCGTTAAGATGGTTCCACTCACAATCTAAATCAGGACAATGGATGCAAGTTCGAGTTCCTGTCTGTGTTACACCACTGCATTGTGTCCTTGAACAAGACACTTTACCCGACTTTGTTCCAGTCGACTCAGCTGTATAAATAAGTTACTACCAGTTCTGCTGGGGAGCTAACCTGTGATGGATTAGTGGCCTGTCCATGGGGGAATCAAAGACTCATTGCTTAACACTATGGAAACCAGAGATAGGCGCCAACCTAATGGGCCATGTGCCATAGCAAGGATTTAACTTAGTTAACTAATAATAAGTAATGAAAATCCAAGGGACCTCTAGACATTAGGTTCCAATATTTGAAGAGTCCATTAACTCTAAAAGTTCTAAAAGTTCAAATAGTAACAGGTTGGATGGACATTATAGTATGTATCCAACTCTAAAAGGATTCATTCCAGTTTACAAAATGATCAATTAAGTTTTTCGAAACACGATTTTTACACAGCAAATTGTATATGACAAGCATTAATGAAGATAGTGGCCAAAATGTCAGCTTCTAAATCCAAAACAGCTGTTTTTTAATCCAGTAGAATTTGTACCTCTGCCTTCTCAACCAAATGAAGGGTCTAGTGAAAAAACAATGTCAGTGACTTTAATGTAGTTGTCATTTCTCCCTTCGTTATCCCTGTTATCTCTTTCAACCATTGGGAGAATTTAGCATTTCATACAAAGTCACTTATGTCGTTTTTTGCACTAGACCCTTCAAATGTACAACATTCTTAGCTTCTTAGTTATTTGTTAGGACTAGTACCTTCTTGAAGTTCTGATGAACTTTAGAACTAATAATCTGTACTTCATATCTAAGGTACTGATTAAAAAAAGTCGTTGTTGTTACTATTTTTACAGAACTAAACTTTTATTCTTAAGTAGTTACCTATAACATATTATAAAATCCGCTCCTTGCTTGCGCGACAACTGGTAGGCAGGGGTAACTCTTGTAACACAAATAAGAGACTTCAGGAGCAAGCCCATTCGGTTGTATACTGTGTATGTGACTTTTGCTTGCATATCTTGTCTGAAACAAAACCAAACAACAACAGGTGTTAGAATGAAAACCAATGAAACTGGAAAGAAAGAACTTAGCCAAATTTGTTGGCAACAGTTAACTTTTTTTTGGTTTCTAGAATTATAATTATCAGCACACATAATTTGTGCAGCTATTACTCAGTCAACCCAGCCTCCTGTTGCTTTTTTGTAGGGTTTTTGACAGAAGTCTGCTCACATGGAAGGTATGAAAATAATAATGTATCTAGTGAGCTAGTTTTCCTTACTTGCCCAGGGCAATCAACTTTTAGTTGTCTGGTCGTCTGAGACGAGTTAGTTCAGCTTGTGGACAAGTAACTTAGCAAAAGCACCTGTCTGCATGGACGAGCAGAATTTGTAGATCAGTATATTATATATAGTGTACAAGCATTGCATTAAACTAATAAAATTCTGCCATTCAAATTAGCAATCGCAGTGCATTTATTTTTTATCTTCAGCCGACTTCTTTAAAATATATTTCACATATCACTTCACCCACGTACGTGCTTGTTAAAACAACTTGTCATGGTTCATACACACACACGACGTAAATGTGGCACGTGCATGATCTGAACGAGTCTTGATCTGGCTGTTTTTTCATTTTCTGCATGCATTTGGTTTTTTTTGCCTGCAGAGGCTGAGTTCGAAATTCTGAACACAGGACAACTTTGGAAAACATTGCAGTGACTTCGTAAAGAACTCAACTTCTTCTAGCAGAACACAATTAAGCTTTTGCAAAATGCACTGCGGCGAGTTCAAATTATAATCAGTTTGAATTTAGCTAATAATATGCACAGTATAGCTTTCAATTCTTTTATTAAGATCAAGAATTTGAAATCAAGATGTTTTTCTTTTGATAGTACTCAAGTTCTATAAACCTTGCAAGATTTCTGAGTTAGCACCCAGCAGTTTTCTGAAAAAAGGCTTTCGACTCTTGTTGAGCAAAACTCAACCTGGTCACACTAAGAACAGAACAGAAGTGAAACATATGTACAATTATGAGATAACACTTCACGGTACATGAACATGCATTTATGTCATGTGATGCTAAACCAAATGACAATTTAAATCAACTTGCATTTCCTATAAACTCAGGCCCTTCAGAACAAAATTGATATTTGGGGGAGGGGGGGGGACTGCGAACATAGCATAGAGGTGCAGTCAGCAATATTCTTACATAGAAACAGTGAATGACGAGAAATTATTGGGGGCTGTATTCTGTATTCACAACTTTTTCGATATTCCGTCATCATAGACGGGCTTTTATTGAGCTTTGAAATCACATGCTGTTTTGATTTGTGTTCAGAACTTTAGAATCAGTTCTGTTGCTAAAATAAAATGTATGATCTTCTTCAACGAGGACATATTTGTAATTTCTAATGTTCATGCTTATACCCTATGCTTAATTCTAAGAAGGAACATATTTCTTAAGCAATATCTCTGGGACAAGTGAAATTTCCTTTGGACAAGTGGAACTCAAATCTCACTTGTGCCATGGACATGTGGCAAAAAGGAAAAGTTGATTGCCCTGATGCAGTCATGGACTGAATTCCATAGGTCACATCTCATCGAGGTCAGATCAAAAGCATATAAAGAGGCAGTTTTCAAACACAGCCAAAAAAGACAGACACATACTCAATTGCTGTTGCTTTATGGCCATACACAGCCTCGGAACACAGCTTTTTACAGCCAGATAGAATTAGCTGGGTGTCAATTTTGTCGAGGGAGGAAAACTGAAGTGCCCAGAGAAAAACCCTTGCAGTCAGATTGAGATTGACAATTCTCAGCCCAGTACACACTAAACCATGGATTCAATCATGAGTCCACAGAGGTGGTAGGCACATGTGCTAAACTCTCAGTCATAATAATAATGACTTCCCAAACTCACCTGTCATTCATTCCCAAACACCATGTTTCTAGAACCATGGCATCACCCTGAAAAAAAGAACGAAAAACCAGTCAAACACTGATCACTAAACAAATTTTTTAATGAAAAGTTGGTTAAACATAACTCAATGGAATATGTTCTTTCTTCTCCCAGTTCGGTTTCATACTTTTCATGTAATCAATTTGGGAGAATTTAACTTTTCATCCTTAATAAATTGCCTAGTAGTTTAGTCAACCGCCATTTTTCATGGTAACAAATAAATTCATTTTGTTATGTAAGGACGGTTATGATGTTGATAAACTGGTTTGGCTGAAAAGTTAAATGGCCTATAGTTTAAATATAATAGAAAAAAAGAAAAAGGTGAACAAAGGCATAATACAAAAACACAGTCAGATACAGCTCTAGAGTTTTAGGTTAAGGTAAAATGGCCAGAAGTTTATTCAGTTCCAAGGCTTGCTTACCTCATTTGTTTTGAGTGACACTTCAACACACATTGGACATCCTATTGACGGCAGATTTTTGCCGAGCTCTTTCTTTGCTTGACTAGTCACCTCGGGTATATCACTGATTGCCAGGTTGAACTTAAACAATGATGAGCAATTAAAAATGAATTGGTTTAAAACAAAAAGTATGTTTGTCTATACAAATTTAAAATAAATAAATGTACTATAAGTACTTAAGTCTGATGAGCCCCCAGGTGGCTTATAATTTCTTAATAGGCTCCAAAGTTGAGGGGAGTGGAGTTATTACATATTAAGGGGAGTTATAATTAAAAAGCTGTCTAGCTAAATCCTTTCTCAAGCCTAAGTGGCTCATAGGGCCAGTGCTTATCTCCCATTTCTGTAGTGTCAATGAAAGGACACTAATCCATCACAAGTCTAAGCCCTCAGTAGAACTGGTACTCATATATACAGCTGAGTTGACTGGAACAAAGACAAGTAAAGTGTCTTGTTCAAGGACACAACACAGTGGTCTTTCACTCTGCAGAACTACTCAGCTACCATCAATTATTAAAAAGTCAACCGATTTTTTTAAAGTTTTGTTAGCAAAAATTTAAATCCCCTTTTCACAACATCAAATCTGGAATATAAAAGGTCATGGCAGGGATCAAAGTTTTGTTTTGGTTTTGGGTGCCCAGCTGATACCAGCAAAAATTTCTAGGGACACTGCCAAAATTTTTGGAGCACAGCTTAGGATTCTGAGAGCCAAAAAATTAAAGAAGTTTTAGACAATTATAACTTAGAAGTTGTTAATCTGAGTGAGGAAAATCTAAATCTAATTCCTTTCTCGAGCCTACTAGCCAATTAGGCCGACGCTTATCTCCGGTTTCCATAGTGTTAAGCAGATGAGAGTCTTTGACTCCCCATGGACAGGACACTAATCCATCGCAGGTTAGCCTCCAGCAGAACTGGTACTCATTTATACAGCTGAGTCGACTGGAACAAAGTCCGATAAACTGTCTTGTTCAAGGACACAACACAGTGGTCTGGCTAGGGCTCCAACTCACAACCTTAAGATTACGAGCCAAACACGCTAACTGCTCGGCCATTGTGCTGCTGACCTAATCAGTGAGAAAGTGACCTTTATGTTGTTTTAATCCTGTGTTTGTTTCTTTCAGCCTCTTACTGAACATAGTAGCTCAAACTGCAGTGCATTTTTTGTTTGGGGCCATATGTAGAATCCACATTTTTTCACTTGCAAGACAGGCTGCTGTTTTGTTGAAAGTCAGTAAAATTAGGGCAGTCAAATAAGGAAGGAGTAACTCTTATTCAGTAACACCGAGCTTCAGCTTTTTAGATGCACAAGTTGATCATTCATGATTTTTTAGATGCACAAGTTGATCATTCATGATTTTTTAGATGCACAAGTGAGATCATTCATGATTTTGTAGATGCACAAGTGAGATCATTCATGATTTTTTAGACGCACAAGTGAGATCATTCATGATTTTTTAGATGCACAAGTGAGATCATTCGTGAAATTTAGATGCACAAGTGTGATCATTCATGATTTTTTAGATGCACAAGTTGATCATTCATGATTTTTTAGACGCAGGTGCACCATCAAGATATCAAGTCACAAGTGCCATCAGTTGGTCGTAAACTTTGAGCCCTGCATGGTTTTAAGGAGTTATGCTACACTCCTGCCAAACTCTAGCCACATGCATTGAACTCGATAATTAATTCAACTGCATAAATAATAGCCTCAAAGAGTCCTCAGGGCATGCTTACCCAGTCATATCCAACAGATTGTGGTTTAGAGTCACTATGTACTTTGTCCCCCAACCTTGACTGGACAATAACTTGTACAGCCTGCAAGATGTCAGAAATAATTTGAAAATTCAATTTTAAATTACAAGGGAACACAAGTTTATCAACAAGCCATGTAGCAAGGTCTTAATTAGAAATCTTAAGATTTCCAGACTAATTCTGTATCACAAGATCTAAGTCGGAGATTTCCCAGTAAAGATCGGGTGAATACTGGTTCACAAGTTGTTTTTTATTTAAATTTACTTTTCTAGAATTACTTACTACTTAATTTTCCACCACGTAGCCGCGTAGCCACTACACAGAGATGCTTCGAACGTTCTATTATAAGACACACGTACAGACCGATACTTTATTTTTCACCGTCTGTTTGCGATGCGGGGTATGCTCAAAAATATATTAATTACAACAGCTTTAGTAGGTAGCGGTTTACTGAATCAGTGAATGTTGCAACATTTTGATTTGATCGATTATAATACAGGGCAGTTTTATTTTGGAATTAAATGACCTAATTGTCTACAGTTACGCAAGTACATGTACCGGTAAACCAAAGTTATCTTGATACAAGCAAACTCGCTTACATACAACGCAACAGCCGACATTGCCGAACTGAGTGAACTGCCCGCCTTTTGACCGTTTCAAATACAGATATTGTACACCAAAAACAACAGTTAGGTAATTAAGGTAAATACGAAGCCAACTGATGCAAAGAAACAACACCCATTTCAACCGAAAAGGAACAAAAACGAGATAAAACATCAAAACAAACCTTCAAGGACAAAAACTTTAGAAACTTGTCAAAATCTCGCCTTTCTTGCTGGTCGAGTTTTCCCGCCGTTGTCGCCATTTCTATTTATCCTAATACATAATTACTTACTATCATTCACATTATTTCCTTTCGTAGGAAGAGAAGGTAATAAAAAAACAATTTTCATGATATTTTTAGAAAATTAAAGCGTAGACGACACCGAAGCACTTCAGTCCGCCATTATGAAAACAAGCAGGTATGTATACGTGTACCTGGGAACTAGTTTACGATTAGCTAGTTCTAGTCCACCAAAAAATTGCCACACCAAATAACGGCAGGGTGGGTTACCACAGGTCAATGAGGCTGGGTACGAGTTTCTGATTTCCCCGTACGTTCCTCTTCAATTTTTTTGGTGGCAAGTGGCCAGATGGAGCCTTTAAACGTGCGAGTTTGTAGACCTTTGCAAATACTACTCAGTAGACGCTCTATTATAGTCGCGAGTCAGAGATGAACATGACTAGGCTATGGATATCCCTCTTTCGTTTTCTAACGCCCTTTTATGGCCACCTAGAAATTTGCCAGCGACACGAGAAATTTAAAAAAAAACAACTTAACATCTAAAGCCGATAGTCTGAAAGAAAAAAAGTAGCATCTAAACTGCCTCATCAGACGCTTTCAATTTGAAAAAGAAAGTTGATTTATTAGATGCACCCATTGACAAAGTAAACAAGCGGTTGGTCGCACGAGGTAATTTAATTTTACCATACACGGTCGCATCGAGTCTACGTCGTTTGTATGAGTTACCCTTATAAGATGATGAAAACAAAAATGAATTTCTTTTGCCTGAATTATCTTTTATTAATTTAGGTTCATTAATACGGAGTTGAGCTGGCATTTTACTGTTCAGGTAAAAAATAACCTCAAAAACTGACTGACAAGCAACAGGGAGAGCCCAAACAAAAGTTTATAGCTTAAGGTCTGAACCGGATCCACTGTGTCAGGTACCCAATTTTTGTAATAAGAAGCAGTTAATTTTGTCGAGGTTCATTGTTCTTAAGTTTTCGTTGATTTGAGCCTCAAATTGTTCTTAACTTGTTCTTATTTCTATGTGTGGTTTAAATCGAATGAAAACTAAGCCTAAGATATTGCAATACACGTTCATTGTAAGGAACTAACGTAACTTCAATGCAAGTATTCTCATCATCTCACGGCGACGATAATTCATTTATCGTATAACACTTCACGTTTATACTACTCGCCGACGCATTCAATAGTTTTTTTATAAACTATATACCGTACGTGTACAGCGCATAATTTGAAGCAAGAACAACGATTAAAATAGGAAAACTGCGAATCACTTGTTAAGTGAGTAACTGAGTAAAGCCTGAAAAAAATTGCTATCGAGCCCGAACCTCAGCTTGTTCTTAAGTTGCTCTTAAATTTTTGCCATTCCGAGCCTCGTTGTTCTTATAAGGTTGTTCTTAAAAGGAAAGCGTGTGGTTGAAATCTAAACAGATAACACTAGCTTTCGGCTTTTTGAATAAAATATAGCTAGTATGCTTACTATGAATTTTAACCAGTAAAAGCGTTCTTAAAAACACTTCTAAAGTCTAAAATGCGTTTAATAAAGCCTGCAGTCTGGCGGCTGCAAGGTTGATGATTTGTACTTAATTCGACCAACCAACACCTATATATAAAAAAGTTTTAGGAGTTTCAAAAATTTAAATTGGTTCTTTAATATACGCTTTTTTTTAACATGAAAGAACCAGTATATTTGGCCCAGGCTCATTGCTTTATTGACGATTTGAGCCTCGATTTCTTCTTAAATTGTTCTTATCACCTAAATTGGGATTTAAATCGAATGAAAACATTGCATGCGCAATACATGCATTGGTAAACAAATGGTAAGGACTAACTTCGTGACAAGTATATGTGTACGTGTACAACACATAATTTGAAGCAAAGACTGATTAAAAGAAAAAGACTGCGATTCATTTTGCTAAGTTAAAGATTGAAGTGCAGTTTGTAAGTATATTAGAATATGTAAAAGGCGAGGTAAAATAACGTATACAAAAGTTTCCGAACGTTTTCGGTTAAAAACCATCATTATCATCATCATCATCATCATCATCACCACCATCATCATCATCATCATCATCATCATCACCATCATCATCATCATCAACATCATCACCACCATCATCATCATCATCATCATCATCATCACCATCATCATCATCGCCATCATTGCCATCATCATCATCATCATCCCTGATGATGGTTTTTAACCGAAAACGTTCGGAAACTTTTGTACGCGTAATTTTACCTCACCTTTTATATATTCTAATACCTTTTAATAGCGTTTTAAGTCTAACTTAGTTTGTAAGTTTATATATAAAAAATATAGCTATCGATTCCGAGCCTCAGATTGTTCTTAAATTGTTTTCAAACTTTTGCCAGTCTGAGCCACGTTGTTCTTATAAAGTTGTTCTAATAAGAAAAAAGCGTGTATTGAAAAGAAGTTTACCTCAGCACTTGCTTTTTGTTAGTTACCACAACTGGATGTCAATATCTTCTCGTTGAAAAACAAATTTTGCTGAAGCTACGTTGCAGTCTGTTCTTTGCCAAGGAATCGGCGACCAAGAATACTAATCAATGGACAAGTTCTGTGTAGTCTGCCTTGTCGCTGTTACGATCCACGTGCTACTACGTAAGTAATTAATTTTTTCGTAATTTTTGCAAACACAATACTTGTTTAGATGAACGTCAAATTTTCGAACCGAGGTAACTAATTTGTTTTTATTTTTGTTCGAACGTGTGTGGTATACAGTAAACACTTCCATAAAAGGACAGGTGGATTAGGGTGGGGGAGTTACAGCCAAAGGCCACTTTCAGGCGACCTTTATATAACGATCACTTTGCTGATATTGCTGTCCATATAATGATAATGTAATAATAATGTTTAGCATTTATAGCGCCCTTTCCATATGTATATATATCAAAGGCGCTTTACAATGATTTACAGTTGACTGTAGTATCGATCAATGGTCTTAGCTACTTCGCTGTACACGGCTCACAACTATATTCATAAGAGTTGCCCTCAGTAGAAGAGACAGACCACAACACCGGGATCACCCTACTCTTTGTCGGCAAGTGCTGTGTATTATTTTAAGTCCGCCAGAGGAGATTGAGAGACTGGGCCTACAGCTGAACGTCCTTAAGGTCTAACCGTTTTCAGATGTTAGAGCAAAGGCAGCACCTTCTCCTCAGTTGTTTTAAGACCCTGAGTGAAGGTCCGGCACCGGGAATCGAACCCCGGGCCTCCCGCACGAAAGACTAGCGCCTTACCAACTGGGCTAACCAGAAAATTTAAAAATTTTAAAAATCAGCAGATGATACGATTGCAGGTCATAAAAGGAACAAAACTTAATATTTTCCAATTTTTTGGACGAGTTTTGAGAGAAATAATAGATTTGTGAGTTTTGGAAATTTATAATTTATAGAGGAGTTGAAAAAAAATAATTTTGAGATTAAAATCTTTTAGAAAAACGTCTTCCAAGTTCAAACCGAGTCCTCGGGCGTTTAACGAAATATTCCATTCTTGGATTGCACTCACTCCCTAGAGACGCCAATTCAAAGACAAAAGACGAAGCGGTCACGTTGGTTCCCTAAACCAAAGAAATCATCATGATCAAAATTCTTTTGTTCAAGGGAACATTAACCAACATGGCCGCTATGAGTTTTTGAATGCAACCCAGTATTTAGACGTTTCCGTCAAATTAATGTATCGATTTCAAAGGCATTTCAATGTTTTGCTTTTCAAGTGTAAGAAAATTGGTTGCTGTGTTAAATTTTATTGTTTCTTGGAATTCATGATTATTATCATTTACAATATCATCATCATTATCATTATCAACGTCATCATCAATGTCATTATCATTATAATTATCGTTATCGATCGTTATCTTTATCGTCATCGGTATCATTATCATAATCATAATCATAATCATTAAAATTATTATATCTTTATCATAATCATTATCATTATCGTAATCATTTTCAATGCCATTGTTATCACCGTCATCATTATCATTATCATAAACATTATCATTATAATTAATATTAAGCATTGTGCTTAGTCTCAGTCAATATGGTAGTTCGTGAGTCGGTGTTGTTTAGCAATGTGATTCCTAATATCACCATTTTTAGTCGCTCGTTAATTTGTGTTCACTCAGTCCGCGTTAATCATCGCCGACTCACGAACCACACTAGCTATTGATCATGACTGGGACTCGGCAGTACTAACTATTTTCAACGACTGACACTGGAAAGCTGGTTTACTAACTTACAACGGACTCCTCTCAACAAATGTCAACATTTACCAGCACCCTACAAACGACTCACAACGTAAAAAACAGCGAACGGAACAGAATTAACGAGCTAACTTTAGGGAAAAGGTCAAAACAATGGTACTTCCTAGGAACCCAATTTAGGGGGTGGGGTATTATGTGCTGCCACCCACCACCTTTTCTTCAAAAAGGCTGAATTTCAGGGGTAAATATTAAATATCATGTTCAATAAAATAGATAATGATAAAGTACTTGCACCAACGCCTTACTTGTTGGGAGAGGAGTCCCATAATACAATAAAAACCAAAACCCTTAAATCAGGTTTTGAGAAATTGGGCTCTGAAAGAGTGGGGTGGGTGGGGTAAGGGGGTCTGTGCCGCCACCCACCACCTCTTCCGACAAAATTGGGTTCCTTAAAAATACCATTGTTTTGACTTCTTCCCTTACTTTACGGACCGAAAACTACCTATCACGCGCGCGAAACATAACTTTAATCCCACAACCAATCACATTACAACACATCATCATCATCATCACCATCATCATGCATAATCATCATCGTCACTATCACTATCACTATCACTATCACTATCATCATCATCATCATCATCATCATTGTCATCCTTATCATTGTCATCCTGATCATTGTCATCCTTATCATTGTCAATATCATTGTCAATATCATTGTCAATGTCATTGTCAATGTCAATGTCATTGTCAATGTCATTATCACTGTCATCATCATCATCATCATCATCATCATTATCATTATCATTATCATTATCATTATCATCATCATTATTTTCATCATCATCATTATTTTCATCATCATCATTATTTTCATCATCATTATCATCATCATCATCATCATGATCATCATCATCATCATCATCATTATCATTATCATTATCATTGTCATCCTTATCATTGTCAATATCATTGTCATCCTTATCATTGTCAATATCATTGTCAATATCATTGTCAATGTCATTGTCAATGTCATTGTCAATGTCATTATCACTGTCATCATCATCATCATCATCATCATCATTATCATCATCATCATCATTATCATTATCATTATCATTATTTTCATCATCATCATCATCATCATTATCATCATCATCATCATCATCATTATCATCATCATTATCATTATCATTATCATTATTTTCATCATCATCATCATCATCATCATTACCATTACCATTATTTTCATCATCATCATCATCATCATCATCATCATCATCATTATCATTATCATTATCATTACTGTCATCCTTATCATTGTCAATATCATTGTCAATGTCATTATCACTGTCATTATTATTATTGTTATCTTGTTTTTACATTCTGAGGAAGAGGCGAGACGCCTCGAAACATGTTAAATTCATAATGAATTGTGATCCGTATTTGGTCTTCATTTATCAATATGCTCATATACTTTTGGTAGTTTTAAGGGTAATTTTTTAGCTATCAATAACATAATAAAATTCTGCCATTAAAACTACTACAAAAATATCGCGTATGACTACGAACTGAAATGCAGGCCTTGCAAAAACTCACACAAAATGCAAATGTCGCGAGGAAGCAATAGCTCTGTAGTTTTAAGGAAATAAATTTCAACCTTAAATCGTTTGGTGATGACCGACCACAACAATTTTTTTGGGCTAAAAGTCCGTACTCACTCATACTTCATTATACATACGAAGCTATTGATCTTCAGACCAAAATATCGGAGTTAAACCTCGCTTTACGAGCAACCAAAAAATCTTCAAATTACTGTTAGGGTTAGGAGTAATGGTGAGGGTCGGGGTAAGGATTATATATTTTGATTCCCGAAATGAAAATGTGACGACCATAAACTGTATGAAAATATGAATTTTGGCGGCCATTACTGTATGCATAAATAAGAAGGATGAGTACGGAAATTTTACCCCATTTTCTTTGACTTTTTAACGTTACTATACTCAGTTCTCAGACTCTCAAAAAATTGAAAGTCGAAACTTTTTGATGATATATGAAATTCAATGAGAAGCCGTGTTAATAATTTGTACTGGTCTCACGTGTAGCGCGGGGACGCCGACCCACATTCGAACAACTGTACAGTTTTATATTAAAATTGGCTAGGGGCAACATACCTTCCAACGAACCCTTTTTCCAAACTAATTCCTTCCATTTCCAGGGCTCACATTTGTTAGTGATTTTGTTGAGCTCGAAGGGACGCCGACTCTAACCAATGTTTGTCAAACTCTGGCAATAGCTGAAATCTTACGCCAGCATAACAGCAACTGTGTTAGCTCATATAATTTTAAGGTTTATAAATTCTTGGTTAAGGCCGTTATTTTCATTGGCTCCATTTGAAGCGCTGCATGATATATCGGGGCTTTCCTCGAGCTCTGGAAAGAGCTTCTGGTTCATTCGGAAGGCCGGCGGTGTTTGCGAAAGACATTTTTTGTGGCTTGTTATCTGTGCTCCTGTCGATGACTGCAACGCCTCGCTGATCCCGCAAAAGTCGCACTATGTGGCTTCAAATTTACCGCTGCTAATCTGCATATTAATACAGACCGTGCAATGGGGCGGAGTTTTCTTTCCTGTGAGTTTAAATATTCAAGTAGTCGCTGGTTTTCAATTCCATTCGAGCGCACGCGTGACTGATTCAAAATTTTTGGATCCATTTTCACTTTTACTAAGCCGATTTCCCCGCAACAAAGCAAAAACTGATTAAAGGGCATATATTTACCACATGAAAAACAAACTTGTGTTTCTGATGTTGGGAAAGAGTTTGGTATAGTTGTTTTGCCAAAAGAGAGACGGAAATATCTTTATTTAGTTGCTACTGTTGGCAAAGTAGGTCCTAGGAGAGAGAGTGACGTCGTTTTCGGAACTGAGCACATTGTGGCTTCTACGTGTGCATTCAGAAAAAACTTGGGAGTTTTCATTTGTACTGAGCCGTTTGTAATTTTTTTGTCGTTTTTGTAACTTTTCAACACAATACCATAAAGAAAAGCACGCTTGCTCTTGATCCGAGATTGTCGTCCGCTTAAAGAATTTAGAGTCCGGGCAAACCCGTCCAGGACACAATTAACTAAAATATCAAAATAAAGCTAACCCTCATTTTTTTCAGCATCATAAGCGTAATTGGTGAAAATTTTCATACATATGATACAAGTACTTTGAAGTAGATACATGGGGGCTATATAGCACATATATTGAAGGGTTTCGACCAAATCCCAGCAAACAGTATGATCTAGTTTATTTTAAAACTTTAAAGCTTAGCAGTCCTGTAAATCTTGTTGCAAGACTTCTATTTTGGTCAGAAATCAATTGAAATTACACACATGGGGTTCTAAGAGTTCTAAGTGCAGTATGTTGAAGGGTTTGATGAATTGAACGAAATTTACGTATCTTATAGTCAGAGTTTGGGATTTTTTTCACCATTTTGCTCATAAGTTGTCGTAAACGAGAAGTACAGAGACCGAACTGAACAGTAATATGTAATTATATGATGCGAAATTTTAAATGTCCGGCGATTTTGCCCTATGACCATTATCGTCATTAATTACCTTCATCATCATCACCACCACCACCACCACCACCATCATCATCATTATCGCCACCACCATCATCATCACCATCACAATCATCATCATCACCACCTACACCATCATCATCACCATCATAGCAAACATCAACATCATCCTCACCATTGTCGTATTTATCAATATCGGCATCACCACAGTCACCTTCATAATAATCATCAACATCACAATCATCATCATCATCACCACCTTCATATGCATCATCATTCATTGGTAACTTATATCATACTCGTTTGAATAACGTTAACTTAAAACCAATACAATATTTTCCCTAAATATTCCCTATATCAAACAGACTACAGTAATGCAGAGTTGATAGCGCAGCCTGTTGGAATGGAAAGCGGTAGGATCCCAGACTCGGCCATTACGGGTTCATGTGGCTGGAAACCAGGCCACGGGCCGTGCAACGGTCGACTCAACAAAAAAGCTGGAGGTAAAAATGCTGGGGCCTGGACAGCGGGGGCAGATGACTTGGGGGAATGGATCCAAATTGATCTTCAGAAAAAACTTCGGATTATGCAGATAGCTACACAAGGAAGAGATGACAGCGATGAATGGGTCAGCAGTTTCTCTCTAAGCTATAGCGTTGATGGGCGTCAGTTTGAGCTATATAAACAACAAGGCAAAGTGGCCGTAAGTAACGACATAAGTTTTCATTATTTTTAGTAAAAAAATAGTAGTGATACAAAGGCGTAGGATCGGCGCGCTGTGAGATACGCACGATGCAGCTCAGTCGGTTAGTGCGCGGCCTTCGGAACTAGAGGTCCTCAGTTCAATCTTCGGTGACTGCACGTCTGTTTCGACTTTTTTCTGATCAGTGTAGCTGTAGCATTGAATACCAGTAAAACGGAGCACTGACAGAGGGAGGAGGTAAAGGGCGCACCGTCGGCTTCCATTGATAGCAGCACTCTCTGAGAGCTGAAGGAACGTCCAACGTTAAATAACGGTACCTCTACCTTTTTTTTGAAAGGACCTGCCACGTGTTTCATGTTTGCGCACGGCATCAACAGGGAGAGCGCTATGGCGCTATTAAGATACTCAAGACTTGGCTTGCAACCGTGTGCAAGCATCAAACACGTGGCAGATCCTTTCAAGATATACGCGCGAATTTTACAGCGCGCCAATCCGACGCCTATTTAAGCGAACTAGGATACAGTCTACACATTGCCTGAAGAAGACTGGCGGTAAGCAGTCGAAACATCCTGGTCCTCAACGACTCACACCGTGAGACAACTGAACAGTTTCACCAAGTAGCCTCATTTATGCATTGCAATTTTAACCCTTAAATTTTGAAACCCCAACAATACAAAGTCTTGGAGTTACAGGGTTTCAACTCGATGTACTCTAAGCCCCAACGTTCAGCAAGTTATAACAAACCTTAATGCCGATATCCTATTTTTAACAGCTATTTTCAGGAAATATCGACAGGAGCACAGTTGTGAATAACAAACTGCCAATACCGGTCGTTGCACGATATATTCGGTGTCACCCATGGGCCTGGACCGGGCACCCTTCACTGCGACTGGAGTTGTATGGAATACCAGGTGATGTAATGTAATAATTCAGGGTGAAGGCCGCCGTATTAACTGGATTCGAGTACCTCCTCTGACAATTACAACAGTTTTTGGTTTTGTGAGCGGCAGTTATTTTATCAAAAGACGGATCTCTCAACCTTTTCAGCCAGGGTCAGTTTATCGACATTTAGCATTTACCAAACAACCAATATCTATTTTCGCGCGCTCTGATTGGCTCCCGTATCTCGCAATATCCATGACTATTAGTTGATTTTGAGGCGGTAGTCAAAATGGCGTGGCGTTATCCGTTAGTTATAGACGAGGAAATGATTGCTTTAAACGAAGAACCATTCCAGAAAACACAAAGAGGAAAACAAGATTTAGTTTTTTGGTTTTGATGGTTGGGACAAATTTTTTCTTTCAAAATCTGCTTAAAATCCACAACATTTATGTTCATCAAAAAACCCTGAAGATTGTAAACGAAAATCAAATGTACACGAAGTGCGTGTGCTAGAAATAGAAAAAAACTTAAATTTTGTCCTTTCTTGGTAAAATGAAGTGCATTTTATCCCTATCTTCTGGTAAATACTAAAACAACTATCCCCCCTGCGGGTCGGTGTCTAGCTCTAAATATATACCTCGATGCTTCGCGTCTCGGTACATATCCACCGCTATTTACCTTCCTTCTACATATAGTTGTTAATTAACTTCCCCTTAAAAAACACTTAGAAAATGAGTCATTGTAATGAGAAATTGGGAGTTGATCTAAAAACATTGATTGAAGATGAAAAGTCTAGGTTTTTTTCAACGATGAAAACTTTAAACCTCTGTAAAGATTTCTTCCGCTGCTTAACTAAGTTCTTGTTATCGAAGCAACTTACTCAGAAGATACAGAAATTCCAGTAATGAGGTTCCCCGATTGCTTGTCATTGCTTAATATTTTTGTACTTTAATTGTGTTTTCTCCAATCAACAAATTAGTAAGACCCAGGCCACCAATCAAACAACCTCCACCGGAATGCAAGCGGGCAATGGATCTTGGGATCTTACTTGATTCTTCCGACAGTGTGGGCGAAACGAGTTTTTCTGTTGCCAAGGACTTCATCTCAACCATGGTTGCTGTTTTACCTGTGTCTCCCAAACAAACAAGAGTTGGAATTATTACCTACAACGATCAGCCAACGGTCCATCTGAAATTTAGCAACTGGAAGCAGCAAAATTTTCAGGCAATAAAGAAAATACTGAAACATATTAGGTAAAGTGCTGCATTACATCGAATACCTGTGGCTATCACCATTACAACTGCTATCAATTACTTAAGCTTAAAAAAATTGTCATTGTCGCTAAATGCCACCAACATTTCCATATCCATTACTATGGATGCTGTCATTATCTATAGTTACTATTTCAAATATGATACCATTATCGTTGCTAGCGCTGTTATTATTACCAAAGTCATTGCCCATTGCTATTACTGATGATATTGTCATTGTAATTGCTGTTACAATTTCAATTATCATTGCCTTTATCATTGGAATTATTACTAACAACAATCACCGAACGATCCATCTGAAATTTAGCAACTGAAAGCGGCAAAATATTCAGGCAATAAAGATCGGTAACAAATTAAAGTGCTCCATTACATCGAATACCTGTGGTAATTACCATTAACACTACCATTGTCGGCGGCGCAGTGGCCGAGCGGTTAGCGTGTTCGGCTCGTAATCCTAAGGTCGCGAGTTCGAGCCCCGGCCAGATCACTGTGTTGTGTCCTTGAACAAGACACTTTACCTGACTTTGTTCCAGTCGACTCAGCTGTATAAATGAGTACCAGTTATGCTGGGGACTAAACTACGGTGGATTAGTGTTCTGTCCAGGGAGAGTCGATGACTCTCGTCCGTTTAACACTACAGAAACCGGAGATAAGCGCCGGCCCTATGAGCCACTTAGGCTCGAGAAAGGGTTTAGCTTTAGCTAACTACCACCATTGCTACTGCTATTGTAGTTGCCATTAACATTACCATGTATCCGTTACCACTGACGCTGTCATTGCCCTTATTAGCTCAAATAAACATTACCAATGTCATTGCTCATTGCTATGTCTAATGGTATTGTCAATGTCACTGCCGTTGCAATTCCAATTACCACAACCTTTATCATTGCTATTAACATTGCCACTTTCATTGCTATTGCCATTAGAGTTGTTTCAACTACCATGTTACCGTTGCCATATATTATTGCGATTACCACAGCCGTTGCCACGCAACTGATGTTGTCATTGCCGTTGACATTGTTGTCGTCACTACCATTGCCTTTGTTATCCCATTACCATCATCAGTGGCAATGTTGGGCATCATTGTACCTTGGTTATCATTATCAACACTTACAATAGAGCTTTTATCATCATTGTTATGGTTATCAATGTTTGTGAGGTAATATCTTTTGTTGTGTCATTAGGTACACTCGAGGAAAAACTCGCATAGACAGGGCGATAGAAAAAGCAAATCGAGTTCTTTTCAGAACAGTTCGGGGAAGACGTCGCTGGAGCCAGAAAGTGTTGGTCGTACTGACAGATGGTTTGACTAACAAAGGAAGCAAACCATATTCCAAAGTGCTTCTGCCATTGAAGGTCAGTTACTTATTATTACATATTAGTAAAATTAATCAGGTGATTTAAGAGCTTCCGCTGCTGTCATTTGTGGAAGCTGACGCAGTGTCCCCCGGTTCCACCCGAAGTGGGTGTTTCCGTTCAGTTGACCGCACGTGCACAGAATTCGTCCTAGTAATCTTCTCTCGTATTACATATGCTCTTAAATAAAATTCACAATCGATCGTTGCTTTGTGGTGTGTTCATACTCAGAGCTTGGAGAATTGATTTAAGATTTATGGGGGTTTGGGGATTGGGCTGCGGAGAAGCGAGGTAAGCCTGTGGAGAGATTAGACCAACGGCTTAACGCCCCTGTTCACGGGCATTTTTGCGAGATAACTCAGCACAAATGTTTAAACCTCAGCAAGTTGAGTGTCGAACCCGGGGCCTAGCTTGGCAGTAAGAGATCTTACTAAGTGAGGCAAGCTCTCACACTTGACAGTATTCTTACAAAATAAGGACACTGATCTTGATTAAAATACCCAGGCTAAATTATAGCTACAAACCGGATTTAAATCAAACAAAATTCTTTCTTATTGTGATTTCAACTTTCCTTTTGGCAACTGGTGATGTCTACCGCCTTTTTGGATATTCCAGATTTTGAGCTGACCAATCAGATTAGGCTCAATTATGAGGCACAAAAATTGGGTTAGTATTATAACCTTTTCGGTCCCAGTTATATTGGTAAGTTCTCCCAACTAGAGCTCATACTTTTCATTAAACAAGTTTGGGAGAATTTCTCTTTTCATCTTCAATAGTTTGCTTTGTTTAATCAATTTTCATTTTCTCATTACTAGATGTCGTATTTTGTACGCGTTATGTAAGGAGAATTAGATGTTGATACTGACTGACTGCATGGGACTGAAAAAGTTATAATATATCAATAATCGTGGTCTGAGTTTAAGGTACAAAGAGACGTGGAAGGTTAGCCGGGCCAGCATAATAGGAATTTTAACTACGTTTAGAGATCTCTCTATAGCAATATAATTATAGAGTATTCATAATATATATCGTTTTGCTTTTCTTATTAGCATTCTTTAACATTTTCGGGTTTTTTTTCTATTTTTCAGAGAAAACGTGTCCGAATAATAGCAGTTGGAATCGGTCCAAAAGTTAAGAAAATAAGATTACTACAAATTGCTAATGGCATCATTGAGAACGTGATTCCAGTCGCGGACTTTAATGACTTGTTCTGGCATCTGGAAAAGATTTTGAAAGCTTCTTGTGCTAGACGTGTCAGGCTGATCCAATAAATGTGGGGATTTCTTCAGTTAATGTCTCTATAGCAAATTCAATTTCCTGTTTTAAACACTGATTTTGAAGAATTGTGATTGGCTACCTTATGGAAAAGGGAGGCGTTGCTGTCGAGTGCTAAGTCAGTATGGAAATCCTTTGTGCCTGCAGTCTCTCGAAGGTTTATTCTAGAATTTGCTGGATTTAATATAATTTAAATGAAGTTGTTAGTTCCCCTTCGAACCAAACTTTGTAATAAATATTTCGATAGATTTCAAAACAAAATCAAGTGCTTTGATATGGTTAGTTAAAAGTTTAGATAGTTCATATAAAGTAAAAAAAGAGAGTGTAATGGTGAACAAAATCTAACCTATTTTGGAATTAAATTTTAAACAGGCTTTTTACCTATAATGTTTAAATCGCCAAGTAAGCCTTGTTCTTGACAGAAACTACGTCATTCTTGGGGCTAGCCAAAAAAGGGGCTGAATCGCCTCTCCTTTTATAGAAAAAGTAAGTCGGGTTTAAGAAAGTCTTCTTTGTCAGTCACTTCATATTCTCAAGGTTTAGCGCTGTAGCTGGTTGCATTCGAGCAGGCTTTACTTTTCATGCGTAAGCTAAGAGGGTTATTCCTAGATGCTATATAGTGAAGGCGTACCTTCCTTTCAAGACTGCAGTTTTGATTTAATTTAAGACGTGTATACTGGTAAACTGAAACTGCGTTCTCCAGGCTGATGGGTATTCAAGAGAATAGGTCATGATGAGTTCAGTTATTGACCGCTCCACGAAGAATACGGTCTGATATAGGCAACCTTAGTTATTGACCCGCTCCACAAAGAATACGGTCTGATATAAGACAACCTTGAGTTACTGACTGCTCCGCGAGATCGCGAAGAATACGGTCTGATATAGGCAACCTTAGTTATTGACCCGCTCCACAAAGAATACGGCCTGATATAGGACAACCTTGAGTTACTGACTGCTCCGCGAGATCGCGAAGAATACGGTCTGATATAGGCAACCTTAGTTATTGACCCGCTCCACAAAGAATACGGCCTGATATAGGACAACCTTGAGTTACTGACTGCTCCGCGAGATCGCGAAGAATACGGTCTGATATAGGCAACCTTAGTTATTGACCC
>JAOBRD020220038.1:0-25796 GCA_027575215.2 Hydrozoanthus sils | reverse complement strand
AAAGCAAAGGCCTCATTTTGCTAGCTATCAGTAGGCACGTATTCTAAAGCAAAGGCCTCATTTTGCTAGCTATCAGTAGGCACGTATTCTAAAGCAAAGGCCTCATTTTGCTAGCTATCAGTAGGCACGTATTCTAAAGCAAAGGCCTGTCTTAGCCCTCGTCTTTAGAGTAGAGATTGCATTAAAGGCCATGACGACTAAAATCATTTTCCGCACAATTTACAATTACTAACTTATTTGATCCATCCAGAACATGAAACGTTTTGTTTGTTTCTTCCATAGCCTGACGGCGCCTTTCTCTGTTTCCACTGCTCGAAAGTTGAATTCCAGATGTGAACATTTTTCGACCTGCTTTCAGCTTCATAGAGTGACTCGATGTTCTACGAAACTAAAAACCCCTTTTATTTTTCTACAAAATCAAAGGTGGCTTTTAGCCAAGGCATGAAATGCAATTTGAGATTAATATTTTAAAATTGTTTACTATTTAGCTGGCCACGACCAACAAAGAAATTAATGTCAGCATTATGCACGAACAAACACGTTACGGAGAAAGGCATGAACAAACAAACAAGGAAAAAATTCTTGGAAGTCCCAATTTATTTAAAAGGTTTCAAATGTATGCGTATGAGGACCAAAAATACTTACAATAATCGATAAAATTTTACCAAAAACAATCTCTTCCAACAATAGCGTGGCCACCTTGCTTTTTTTGCAACACAAACTCATTTGCAAACCGGTTCATAAAACCAGTTCAACCAGTTGAAATTAAGTAGAACCTACGCTTCTCTCCACCGAATGTGAAAAATAAGGGCCACAAAAGTTTAATGATCGGTCAATGAGTGACAGAGCTCTTTTGATTACATGAAGGCATTCATGCCTTAAAAATACAAAGAAGAATGGTCACATAGACTCATACAAAACGTAAAATATTAAGAGAATTTGACATTAACACAGAATGGCAATGATTCTTGTCTGATTTTGACAAATGATTTTTATCTTTATAATTTTCAACAGTGACAAAATGGCATCCTCGCCTCGCAAAGCACCACGGTTGACCGTGATTCAATAACTTTTTATTTTTAATGTATTTCTCCATGTTTTATACCTATTTCGTTTAGTATTGTTGCAAATAGCTTTATATAGCTTAAGTAGTGATAACTTGTAGTATATTCACCTATGATCGTTATGGTTGAGAAGCTGTCTCATTCCACCAACTGCACCCGAATGTTCAATCTACAACGAAAGAGATTTCATGTGCTTAAAATAGGAAACCTATCCGGTAAAATTTGAAGTCAAACTTTTACTTAAGGATCTTGGACAACCAATCTCTTAATGCTAATACTATCACAGTAAGAAAGAAACGTCTGTACAAATCATCATACACCAAATGCATCTCATCTCTGATTATGCTGTAAAAAAAATAATACTGAAGGGAAAACAAAATCGGTGGGCCAATTTTAAAACGTCCAGGGCTACCCTGAAAACCAAACACTAAGGAGGGCCTTGCCTACATTATTAATTACTAGTAGTACCTTTCTCCAAATTACATCCGATATCCTCGAACCAAACACAGGGAGTGCCCCTAGATCTACTAATCACTAGTAGTACCTTTCTCCAAATCACAACCAGTAAATATCCTCGAACCACACACAGGGAGTGCCCCTAGATCTACCAACCACTAATGGTTCTTTTCTCCAAATTACATCCGGTAAATGTCCTCGAACCAAATACAGGGAGTGCCCCTAGATCTACTAACCACTAGTAGTACCTTTTTTCCAAATCAAACCCGGTGACTATCTTCGAACCAAATACAGGGAGTGCCCCTAGATCTACTAATCACTAGTAGTACCTTTCTCCAAATCACAACCAGTAAATATCCTCGAACCACACACAGGGAGTACCCCTAGATATACCAACCACTAATGGTTCTTTTCTCCAAATTACATCCGGTAAATATCCTCGAACCAAATACAGGGAGTGCCCCTAGATCTACTACCCACTAGTAGTACCTTACTCCAAATCAAACCTGGCGAATATCTTCGAACCAAACACAGGGAGTACCCCTAGATCTACTACCCACTAGTAGTACCTTTCTCCAAATCACAACTGGTAATATTGGTAAATATCTTCGAACCAAACACAGGTTACATCCGATATCCTCGAGTCAAACACAGGAAGTACCCCTAGATCTACTAATTACTAGTAGTACCTTCCTCCAAATTACATTCATCTTCGAACCAAATAGAAGGAGTATTCCTAGATCTACAGGTGTTTTGCAGTAAGTTGTTAGTACCTTTACATGGTTGCTGATGTTCATTGCAATGTTTGCCAAGGTTGCAGCAGTATATGCGATAATTTCTGGGTTACCATCGTGTAATGTTTCCACCAACAAAGATAATGGTCTGGAACAAAAGAGAAATTGCTTTTGATATAAATCAAAGAGACATTTTGGTAGGCAGAAGACTTCTCAACACCATATTTTGGTTCTACTCAGCCCTTTACAGAGCCCAGTCCACTCTTTGTGCGGAAGTAGAGAGATTAAGCATCATGTGACCTTCCCCGCAAACAGCAGGAAGGTCACGTGACATTTTTCGCGCACTTGCCATGCGCCACTTCCGGTTTTTAAGCTGTGCTAGATTGGAAACTAGTCTCCTGGCTCCCGCTCTTGTACTTGATGCTCAACGTCGAGGACGGCAGACGGCGAGCTGACATTTTACCGTTTGCCGCTCGCGCGGTGCCTAATCTTTCTATTGTCAAACTTATTTCGCCATTCAAAAACTGCAAAAAAAAACAGTTTCTTTAATCCATCAAAAACATACATCTCATGATATTCTTGGCTAACAGATATAGAGACTTTATAGAATCCTCGGCTGTACAGCATTCTTCGTCTGTTAAGTCTCTATCCATACCAGCAATTAATATTGATAATTATGTGCGTATTATTAATGCCAAGCAACACGCTTTGATCATTTCGACGGTGTGAATTTCCCGCGAGCTGCGGCACAGTTGCTGTGCCAGACCCAATCTCGTTCATTGCTGTTGTATTTTTGGGAGTGGAGACTGGCACTGCAACAATAACATGTCACCTTTCAAAATGGTGGCACGACGGAAACTTAAACAGTGGAAACAGTCAAAATAAATTGCTTGGTGTTACCATTATGCACACAATTATCAATTTTGAGTTACTGATATGGACACAGACCGATCTAAAGACTTATTTGAGATTAGGAACATTGTAAAGCCTAGGAAACCTTTAATGTCCTATGAAATTAAAAATCTGGACCAATGATCGATCTACCTTGAGAAACGTTGGCTTAAATTCATCCAAAGATTATGGATTGGCAGGAGATTTTAGAAAATTCAAATTTGTCTGTAAACAAAGCGAGTTATCAGGAGAAAACATTAAACGTCATACCTTGAGAACCATAAAAGATTTTGACACACTTTTTTCATTGCTATTCCTCATTTGGCAAGGTCTATCCACCGAGGTAGTAACATTTTTCATCTTATAGGCACTTTAATACTTTCTATCAAAACAAAAATTTTGCCAGCTTATCAAAAACCTTTGTGGCCCCATTTCTTACCTTACTTTTCCAAGTTCTAGCTGCATTTTGCTGTGCATACTTGTTGCTGCGAGCATTTTAGTTGCCACCAGCCTTGGGAGTGCTTTGTTGTGATGCAGGTCAAAAGGTGGTATTCCCCCTACTGGGTGCACATGCCCAAGGCCGTGTCTATTAACAATCAACACATATTAGACATACTATCTAGTGTGATGTACGCAAGTTCATGTTATACGCCTCATTTTCTGGAATACTTTAAAAAAAGCTAAAAAACTCCAACAATGCCCACTTCCAAGTTAAAATTCCTCTCAAATATTACCTTTTGTGATTAAGAATGGACTGAGATTGCAAGCAAACAAGCACTGCTTTAACAAATCGACTATTATTAAGTCAAGTTCCGGCGTTTTCTGCTAATAGAGTAAGAAAAGACAACATTGGCTTGCTATCCCCCTTACTCTAACACTCTGTGACTCTACGACATACAAGAAATGGAAAACTATTATAATATATCAAATTATTATAGTATATTAAAATTAATTTACAACTTTGTTATGTATGTTTCCCGAGAAAAAGGTTATGGCTTGAATTATTCAACAGCATAAAACTTGCAGAGGTAGGAAACTATAAACACATAAAAAAAAATCCATGTTGGATTCTGGAAACATACGACAGATTTGAAACGTTTAGTTTTGTATATTCAAAGTAACCAAGAAAAATTTCAAGAATTATCATGACGTATTCTAGGAGCATGTTTCCACCGAGTTAAATTCCTGGTAGTCCTCTGTTCTACCTTGAGGGGCCCATGCAGTCACCCAGCAAAAAAAAAAATTTTTACGAGACAAGAGCACAGACCTCCACAGCTCCTGGAACATCCAAGTTGTAATTGGAGGCATTAAAGCAATTTTCTAACTACGATTTTAGCACGTGCATTTTTGATATGGACACAATCCAACTCACCCAGAATGCATGGAAACACTTAATTTTGCGTAACGTCATATGTTAGGTATCATTAGCAGCTCAAAGCAATTAAGGGGTAGTTGGAGGCATTCTGCCAATTTTCCAACACTGATCATAACAAGCACATTTTTACTGATGGATATAATTGAACTCACCCTAGGGCAGATGGGAACGTGTGGTCGCCATCAGCATAACTACCCATGCTGCACATGCTGCCTCGCTTGGTAATGGAGCTGTGGTTCTGACGTGTAAATTCTGTCCTGGTTTCTGAGGCTCCGGAGCTATTCCTTCGAACACTTGCTCTACCAAACGATACTGGAGACATTTCTCGATGCCTCTCATCAAATGAAGATCCTCGACTGCAAATGCTGCTGTGGCGAATGCGACCGCGGTCTGAGTCTGTAAGGGTGGTACTAGGTTGCGATGCTTCCTCAGGCCTTAGGTCAAATGCACCACTGTCTGCATCGCTGACTTGGAGGATGTTCAATAAGGGATCCAATGGGATGTTGTTAAGTGCTGTGGAATACTCACGATCGTTGTCAAAGTCCAGAATGTTCTGAAGAATTGTGAGACAGGTGCTTTGAATCGGCTCAGGGCAATCAACCAGTCTAAGAACGGTCTTGATAAGACCAGCCTCTACTGATCTCTTGCGACTCTCTGTTCCTTCAAGCTGTAAAGGAAAAATAATTCCGTATAACATTTAACAAGTGAGCATACGAGCTGGCCAAAACAAAGATAGAAATGGGCTAAAAAGGCTTCAGTTCAGATGTAAAAATAATGCATCTGGAGCCATTATAGAAAAACGACCGTTGGAATCATTTTCATAACAAAAGATAATTAGATTCACCGCATTTCATTCATGAGTTTGGAATACAAACAAGATAAAACACGCCTGCTCAACACGCCTGCTCATGGATGGCTCCTCAAGAATCCGGCTAATTCGCCTCATTCTATACTACTTATTTCCAATGTACGCAAATGCTTACGTTAAAAAGATTTCCAATAAGCACTGCGATGTGGTCAGCTACCGAGGCAGACATCATAGGAGTATGTGCTAATGTACAGAGTTGCCCAGAAGCCTTGGGTAAGCACAGATAGGCAAGAAGGTGTGAATGGCACTCTGGATTGCCAGAGAGAAGCACGATGGAGACAAGGGCCTCTAACATCTGATCCTCGTCACGTATAGTGTGTGACCCAGTACTGGTTAAGGAGCTTGCTTCGCATTCAGAAACACTCTGATGGACACTCTATTGAAAAATTAGACGGAGTCACGCATAAGAGGCTTGAAGTAAGAGGCTCTACTTTGTTTAAGACTTTCAACAAAGAAAACAGAACCAAGAAACTTGAATTTAACTTCAAGATGGCATGGAGGGGATTATATTCCAGTTTTACAAACCTGGTTTCACGTTTACAAAGTAACGTCAAGTTTAGATAAAGATAACAATGGTATACAATGACTGTACAATATCCTTAGCTTTAGTTTTGCTGTATAAGTATTCGAAGATTTTCGTTCTAATCCAGCCAAACTGACATTCCGACCAACCTTAATAACCTTCTTTGACTTAGTTTTAACTCAAAAAAGCGCCCCCAATTTAAACCAAAAATGCTCCAATTGACCCTTTTCACACACAAAAAAAATATTAAACATAACGAAATTAAGGCCAGCACAAAATTCAGCGCATCAGTATTAACAGAATTGCAAATTTTCGTAAACACTTCACAAGTATTAATTACTTGATCTTCTGCCCTTATTACTACAGAGAAATGTATGGGGAAAACATGTGCTGAGATTGACTTTGGCCTTATTTTCCCGATAAATTGAATAAATTTCTATGCCATGCTGGCGTGATAAAGGTCTATAAGAAAACATGGCAACCAGGGTTCAACATAGCTGCCAGCTACCAACGATAGCCGGCAAAATTGTGATCCTTTCGTTGAATTTTATTTTCAATTGCATTTTAAGATGAAGTGATTCTATAAAGGAGGAATCAGAAAATGGAAAGCTGCTTGTAATATCAGAGATAAACCTGATTTCTTCACCTCAAAATGACTGCAATGGAGAGGTGAGAAGCATTGATTCATATATTCTTGCTACAATGTTATGTACAAACTGTTCATGCCAAAATTAGCTGGCAATATAAGCAGCCTTCAAAATATGGGATGTTTTTTTAATGTTATTTTGAACCCTGGACAACCATGGAGCACATAACCAAAGTATCATCCCTTACACGAGTTGTTGAACCACATCACGAAATGGTACGTTTCCAGACTGGAAGCACAGCAGAAACCCGAAACCTAACGCTTCCATCACACTTCTGCCTCGCTTCCGACAACGTAAACATCTGATCATTGCTCATCCAGTCGATTAAAAGTCGACATTGATATGTAAGTTTAGTTACTCTTCCTTAACATGTATTTAACACTTCATGATAATTTGTCATGTATCCGTCACGTTTTCGTCTGCGGAAACTTACAACGAAGTTCTTAACACGTTTCCGTCATGATCAAGGTTTCCGGAAACCGGTAAATGATGACTCTTTGCAGTTAAGACAAAAGCGTAGTGTAAATGAAAATTCAGGACAAATAAACCTCCTCTGGTTCTCAAACGAACCTTCCACTGTATAACATTATTGGTCTCAAACGCAACTTTTTTCAGTTTCCCGCGCGCCGCCATTTTGAAAAGTGGCATGTTTTGGTTGCCGTGCCAGACCTTCCTCTCGTTCATTGCTATTGTGTTCATTGAGCATGGAGATTTGCACTGCAACCAAAACACCTGACATTTCAAAATGGCAGCGCGCAGTAAAAATCAAACTGTAGAAATGATCAATGTGGACACAGACTTGATAAAAGTTCTATTTGAGAACAGCAATGTTAGTAGATGATACTTTTAATTTAACTTCTGGCAAAGACCACTTCAAAGCCATTATCATACGTAGGAAAAAAATGAAAAGCAAAACTCTCCTAAGCTGTAGAAGAGGAAGGCATGCGTCCTAGTATTGAGAATTAATGTATTTTGGGACTGAAAAGGTTGGAACTACTCACAGTTGATTGGTCCGAGTCAATACTAAATTGCCTAATATTACGAACTGGTCTATCTCGATGGTCAGCAGCAGCCTCTTTGTCTGCAAGCGCCAACTCAGTATGATTAGCTGCAGCGAGGTTTTCTGTCAGTGCATTAGACTCAACTGCTGAATTTTCCAACCTTGATACCTGCGCATCACTCAACTGAACGAGATCAGAGTTTGAACGAAGTGCATAGTCTGAAACAATTGCAAATAAAAGGAGGTTTTCAGTACGGATAACAAATTTACATAGTCAAACAAAGCTTACAATGGCTACAAGGAATTTACTCGGTATGGCATTGGTCTAATGTGCGGGAGGCCCGGGTTCAACTCCTGGCGCGTCCTTCATCTAATGGTCCTAAAGGTGCTGCCTTTGTTCTAACGTCTACAAAAGGTAAGACCTTCCTATCTTGTTAGATAAGGAAGTTAAATATTGGCCCCCGCAGTCCTAAAATTGGGTTAAAAGACTGAATATGTATTTTCAAACTACCCAAGAGGAGTGAATGTTATAAACTTTTACGTGGTAATCAGCTACACCTTAGCTGAATACCTCTTTACTAACAATTCAGCCAGAAATTATTTTTATATTTCTTGGATTTTCAAGGCTGGTGATGAATAACTCTTACTCAAAACACAAAACAGACACAATAGCATGCGCTTTGCTTGGTTAACATCCCAGGACTGGTTGGAACTGTATATAACAACAGAATGAAGTCACGTAACAGGCAACGGTGTCCAACAGCAACTCCTGAGTACCGGAAGTTGCTAAATTTTGAAAGATCCACAACGATGTCTTCTGTGTCTGTACGAAAGAACAGAACAGAACAAGAACGACAAGGAAAGGCATTAAGAAGCCTTGAAACCCTTTCAAGTCATGAGTCAAACATGACGCAATTTTTATCTATAAAGGCTTTCCTGACCTTTTTCAAACTAAAACACTTTCCACAATTTTTGGGGACCTCGACTTATTTTGAAAAACTTTCCAGGCTAGTTCATTTTTCGGAACTAAAAAATTTTCCAGGAAATTCAACGAGTATACAAGATTAAAACGCACCTGTTAAATCACTGTTAGATCTCCGATGGAGAGCAAACGGCGAGATAACTCTCGATTTATCCCTCGGTATTTCCTTGTTACCATATGACTGGTCTAACTCGATAACACTTTCCGAGAGTGGAATTAGTTCAGCACTGCTGGTGACAGAAACGAGTTTGGAGGTCCTTTCTACCAGAGATTCCTTTTCCTCAAGTGTTCCTTTCTCAGACAACAGTTTCAAATTTGTTTCATCCCCTTCACATTTCTTCCTTTCTGTCTCCTTACTATTGTCTCCTTTTACGTTTTCCTTTTTCGTTCCTTTAAGCAACTTGCAGGTCTCCTTTTCTTCAGTTGGAAGAAGTGCGGACATTTCACCAGCTTCGTCATCGTCGTCATCATCAGTGCAATCAACTCGATCATTTACATATGTGAATTCTGCATCAAAAGACTTTACTTTCTCTAAAGGAATCTGGCTCTTGGCTTTCCTAGAATCACTGCCATCGAAGTTGTGAAGTACATTTGTATCCAGTTTGTTTCTAGTTTCTTTATCTTGCCCTCCGTGCTCGGACTGAGGTTTTGGAAGTAATTCTGTCTCCCTTGCTGTAGCATGTCTCTGTTCATTGTTTAGAATCTTTAGGTCTTTCTGGAAACTTTGCGACCGTCTGATACCCTTTCTTCGAATATGACCTGTTTTGAAAAGCGTAATAAGGAAGTCCTTGTGATACTGATAGTGAGAAAAAATATCTTTACAAATCACTTCATACTACTGGGTGATTTTTCTGGTTAGTTGGTGCAGTGAAACATCTTTTCAGTTCTACAAGCTTTATATTCTCACTATTACATTAAAAAAGAACGGGGAACCAAATCATTTGAGTAAAGTGTGTAATAAATTAATGCAGTTTAGTGGGGCCAAGCCAGGAAAAGTTATACTCGTTTACAATTCTTTAAAGCACGATTTGATATTAGAAGGTTTTAAACCCAGAGCTACCCAAACAGGCCCACGGAACTGGTCCAGTTGGTCCAGCCATGGCAGGACCAACTTTTGAACTTGGTTACAATTTTTTTACATTTAAATAAGAAGTTCTGAACTCTTTAACATCAAAAGTGTGTACAACAAAAAGAAGGCATCTTCTAACAAAAGAGTAGCGACAGCTTGCGATTTCTACCTAAGTGTCAGTTCTTTTTTTGGTTAATTCTCTCCAAAAATAGGCCAAATATGCATTTTAGAGAATCTTTATTTTTTAATTGTCCCAGGAGAGCATGACCCTGGACCTCCCTAGGTTACTCGCACCATCATCCAGACTTAACTGCTTCAGCCGAGGCTGCCACAAACACTTTTGGTTTGTTAAGTTTAAGTTTAAGTCACTTGTCATACTAAATATCGGACAGGTTGTCTTCCATTCGCACTGTATCTGGAGGACATGTGTCACACTAAAATAATATGTTGTCTTAATACCAGTGAGTCGCATTGCATCAAATTCACATCTCACCTTAATCACTTTTGGAAGCCTATATTCATTCTTACAACATACTCCTTAATTTCACAAAATCTCACTGGGCAAAACGCACAAATTTGGAAAATGGTAATCACGCGGTGTATGTTTGCTAAGATCAACCAAACTGTTACGTAATAAGATAAAGGGTTTGAACAAGAATCTAAAATACCATAAAATAAATAATAACAGCAAGAAAACGAGATAACATTTAAGTAATTTTGAAATTACCTAGTCTAGGACTGTGGCCCCCTGATATGTGCATACTCTCAGACCTTCTTATCCCCGTCTTGACACCAAATGCAACAATGTCCCCCCTAGCTGATAAATCAGGATTGGAACAGAAACTCGAAGATCGATACCGGCGAAGTGATCCACTTCGAAGGACAGCCATACGTTCCAGCCTCGGTGACTGAATAGCTGAATTTATCTTTATACTACTAGGTAGGACCCATGGATTGGTTGATGAAGCTCCAGAATTTGACCTTGACTTTGACAGGTCAGCAGCAGCAAAGGTCTCACATGCTGATTGGACCAATAACCTCTGCATCTCTCGCAGTTGCTGCAACAGTAAAAAGAGTTTGTATGTTTCTTGGGGAATATTAAAGACTACAGGTCTAGATCCAGTTTTTTCTTGAGTCTAAGTGGCTGGCACTTATGTCCAGTTTCTGTGATGTTAAGCTGATTAGAGACTTTAGCTCCCCTTGAGCAGACCACTAAATTATCGCTGGTTAGCCCCAGCGGAACTGGTACAGTTGAGTGGACTAGAACAACTCAGGTAAAGTATATTGTTCAAGGTCACGACACTGTGGTCTGAACACAGAAAATGCTACTACAGTAAAACAAATTTTTCATCACATTAACAAAAAAAACTATCACCAATGTTTCTGGCAACAATCACGAGTGGTCTCTCTACATCTCAGTGGCCATTGTTAAATGAACAGCTTTATCTATCAATCCTCCTTGTACTGTAGCGTTGTATATCTCTTAAGTCAAACGTTTTTGAAGAAATTTGTGTTGGAAAGTGAATAATGCGGGAATTTCAAGTCCACTCCCTTTGTTTCTTCTTTTGGTTTATCTCGTTATGATGATACCTTACCGTTATACTAGAAATTCGATTATAACGATATCATGGCTTAACAACACCACTTTAACACCCTTGGTATATTGTTAGAGGAATCCTCCACTGTGTAACATTAATGTTCTCAAATAAAACTTTATTAAGTCTATGTCCATATCAGCAGCTCAAATTTGATAATTCTGAACATATAAGTAATTCCAAGCAATTTAGTTTGATCAGTTTTTTATTTGCTGTGCCAGTCTCCACTCGCGATGAATACAATAGCAATGAACAAGAGGGGGTCTGGCACTGCAACCACGTTGCGTCATAATTCAAAATGGCGGCGCGCGGGAAATTCAAACTGTAAAACTGATGAAAACAAACTGCTTGGCGTTGGTTACATGCACAAAAATACCAAACTTGTGCTGCTGATATGGACACAGACTTAATAAAAGTTTTATTTGAGACCAAAAATGTTATACAATGGAGGACTCCTTTAAACCAGGTTCTGCTGCAAATATGGAGTACTGGAGGTCTGGGATGCCTGCATGAGTAGCTAAAAAACTGCACTTAATAAGGTGTTTGAAAGAATTGACAAGAGTAAGTTGCCTCTCAACCTGACTGACTCCACCCACCTCTCTCTTAAAGTCTTGTACTGGTTGCCTAGTTCTTTTGTGGCTGTGGCGGGATGGACAAAAGGGAATGGGGTCGTTTTGAGAGAAAAAGATTCTTTCTCATCCACTTCTCTCAATTCTTTCCTACCCTTCCTTACCTCCCAGTACCCACCCCATCAGAAGGCTAAGAGATCTCTGACATTTCACAGCAAGTACAGTACAGGCACTCAAACATGACCCAACCATGTCCTTTTGTCAAGTACTTCACACCTACATTTATCTGATAGTTAATAACATATAGTACATCATCACTCTACCAAGTTACTTACTGGTTCCAGGCCAACAGGTCTTAGCCCCTGCAAATTGTTCTCAAATATCCTTGCTCCATGCTCCATTAGAAGATACGACACCTCAAGATTGGTCAGGTGCCCTGCTGACATATGCAGGGGAGTGGAACTGAATATAACATGAGAACAAAAGTCAGAAAACTAACTTTTATTGCGCATTTTCCTTAAGTAAGTTCTTCGGCGTACATTTTAGCATCAAGAACAAGCGTTTTTTCAAATAAACTAGACGTTGCTTCTCTAGACTTTATTGCCCAAGGCTGAACAATTTTCCAAAAAGTGAATATCTACCCCAACTGAGGCAAACAAAAACAGAATAGACGAAATACAACACATAAAAATTGCTTTAAAAACATGGTTTACAAACTAAGCCACAGCTGCACATAACAGTAAAAATTTGCATTTGTAAGAATAGAAAATCATTTCATGCTATAATGATCGATTTCTTGTTAAAAGCAAAATCATTACAGAGCAATATCATTCAATACAGGCCTTGGAATGCATATCGCAATCCATAATTAATCATTTTTCATAAAGAGAATTAAAGTGAAATAGATTTAAATGTAAAGGCTATTTATATTATTAAGGGTAATACTACATAAATTTTATATTCATTTAATTCTAGTTTATTGAGGCATTATAGCCTTAGCTACCAAATGCAATGCATTTGTTTCACATGCTACCCGATTTTTCAAAGTGGTATACTCAAGAATTCGACTGATTATGCTCGCTAAAACTAAAACACATCCACCTAATGTCAATAGAATAGAAATGCTGTACTTACAAAGCACTGTCCTTGGCCCGCACATTCGCTCCGTTCTCAAGTAGAAGTTGAGTAACAGCTCGGTTGCCTGCTGCCGCAGCAACATGAAGAGGTGACTTGTCATCAGGCCCCTCCCAGTTGACATCGGCACCCCTGGAAAAGTACAGCAACAGATGATTACCAATTACACGTTACTGTTACATAGTGTTAGGGTAATTAGATGGATCCCAGGGAGACATTTAGCATCTGAACTGTAACTTTAGAGTAATTACATGAAGTCGGAAGCCAGGCAAGCAGTTGGAATTTGATTTGCAATGCTAGGGTAATTAGTTGGGTCCCAGGAGGTATTTAGCAATTGCTCTAGGGTAATTACATGTACATAGTTGGGCATGTAGCAGGCAGTTGACATTTGATTTGTAGTGCTAGGGGAGTAATGAATTGGATTCCAAGAACGCACTTAGCATTAGATTGTTTATTCTAGAGTAATGAGCTGGATCCCAGAAAAGCAGTTAGTATTTGATCTTCAGTTCTATGGTATTTAGCTGGATTTCAGGAAGGCAGCTCAAGCATTTTGATGTGTATTTCTAGGGTAATGTGTTGGATCCCAGACAAGCAGTTAGTATTGGATCTGTAATTCTAGGGTATTTAGCTGGATTCTAAGAAGACAGCAAGCATTTGATCTGTAATTCTAGGGTAATGTGTTGGATCGCAGACAAGCAGTTAGTATTGGATCTGTAATTCTAGGGTATTTAGCTGGATTCTAAGAAGACAGCAAGCATTTGATCTGTAATTCTAGGGTAATGTGTTGGATCCCAGACAAGCAGTTAGTATTGGATCTGTAATTCTAGGGTATTTAGCTTGGTTCCAGGAAGACAACAAGCATTTGATCTGTAATTCTAGGGTAATGTGTTGGATCCCAGACAGGTAGCTAGTATTGGATCTGTACTTCTAGGGTATATAGCTGGATTTCAGGAAGACAGCTAGCATTCGATCTGTAATTCTAGGGTAGTGCATTGGATCCCAGGAAGCCAGCTTGCATTTTATCTGCAATTTTATCAAGGATAATGTGTTGGAACCCAGGAAGGCAACTAGCACTTGAACTGTAATTCAAAGATGATGTGTTGGATCCCAGGAATGTAGCTAGCATTTGAACTGTAATTCTAGGGTAATGCGTGGGATCCCAGAATGCAGCTGTTATTTGATCTGTAATTCTATCTAGGGTAATGAGTTGGATCCCAGGCAAAACTACTGTCAGTGCTACTTCCTTCTTGAAAAAGGCCCTTTATTCAATTTCTTTCAAATATTTCAGCTCTATAAACAAGCACTGGTTTCCAATGTGGTGCCAACCAGTGATGGACTAGTGTACTGATAAGGGGCTGGGAAACTCTTAGCCAAGTACTAGACAGGTACAGAAAAGTTTTGGCATAACTATAGTGCTGGCATCATGGAGACCTCATGGCTGAAGACAGGGGTTAAGGTATTACCATTGTGCCTCAAGACATCAAAGCAAAAGAAATGGGTTACAATATGTAATTATGTAACTGATATTCATTAATTACCTTCTAATCAAAAGCTGAGCCACTTCTGTCCGCCCGTACATCACAGCATGGTAAAGAAGGCTTCGCCGTGATGAGTCTCTGGCATTAACTGAAACACCTTCATCCAATTTCTTCTCAACAGTTGTAGTGTGCCCCCTTTAAAAGCAATCTATGGTTAAATGCTGATCTCTACAATCAGGCTTGCCATGGATTGTTAACTTCACAGTCCTACTTCTCTTTTCACTTTTCACAACATAAATAATTTTTGTTGTAACTGGCCATCTTTTTTTAAATGGAGTCAAATTAAAATTGCTTAGTTTTACAACATGGTAACATTTGGTCATGGCTTGTGAGGCAGCATCCAATACTAATCCACATTTTGTTTGCATTACCACAAGCAATTTGTGCTTATACAAGGTATCATAATCCTTTCAGCCCCAACCAGTTTATTAACATCTAACTTCTCCTTACATAACACAAACAGAAAAGATCATTCTGTAATGAGAAAATGGAAATTGATCAATAATAGCAAATTACCGAAGATGACAAGCAAAATTCTTCTTAACTTGTAACATGAACAGTTTGGATTCTACTATATATAGATGAGAGAATTTAGCAATATGTTAATTTGGCAAATTTTAGGCTGAAAGGGTGAAATCTTTGATCTGTTTAAAAGTTCTAAATCACTCATATTTTGTTGTGTGCACAATTACAGACTGTTGTGTAGTGCTATTGAGGAGCTTGCATCTCTTTTTTCATGTTTTTAGATCTCTTAGTCTGAGCAGCTTCAAGCTCAACACTAGGAAGCACAAGTGCCTTCAACACTAATATAAAATTTCTTGACTGGAAAAAGAACCACTCTACATGGGTAGCAATGGCAAAGGCTTTCCCTCAACAAACAGAACATAATTATCACTACAAGAGCAAAACAGCCATCTTACTTCTGTACAGCTGCTATCACTGCAGGTCCAACATCTTCCTCCTCCAGCTTCTCTGAATCAATGGGCAGCACTCTGTAATTTCAATCAAGCCAGAAATTATCATAAAAGATAACTTCGGGTAAAGGTACCGTTATTTAACATCAGATAGTTCCTTCAGCTCTCAGAGTGTGCTGTTATCAATGGAAGCCAACGGTGCGCCCTTCACTCCTTCCTCTATCAGTGCTCTGTTTGAAGGGTACTTAAAGCTACAGCTACACTGATCAGAAGAAAGTACAGAAACAGGCGTGCAGTCACCAGGGATCAAACTGGGGACTTCTAAATCATCAAACAACCCTACTCTTAAATTAAAATACTTATTGAAAACAGTACTCTACATTGCCTTGACTGAAAATCAGACATCCTCCTTGTCCTTGTAAAAATCATGTAACAATGTCACAGATAGTTGGTAGTGATTTTTTATTTCCAATATTCACATGACTTAAAAGATCATTTGCAAATTTATATGCACTCTTGGATTATTTTCTATTGTTATATCAAATCACATCACCTTGCAATAGAGAGTTTTTCTCCCTTTACTGGATTCATTAAATATTAAATGCATCAGCTCTATACATAACCTGCCTCCTGTCAGCCTTAGCATATTCCCCTTGCCAACTGACTCATTGGCAATTAGTATTTTAGTTTTTATATATATTTTAACAACAGAAGTTACAACCATCAAAGCTTAGTAAAATACTCTATGACTATGTTAATATAATTTAACCATAAATAATACTTTGTCATAATTATACTCACCTTTCAGCTACAATCTTTGAAACTTCCTCAAATTCCAACCTTGATTGAAAATCTCTTTTTGTTGGTATGTCAATAGGTTTTAAATCCTGCTTGCTAATCTCGGGAAGTTTCTTATATAAGTCAAAACTTTCTGTCCTTGACATTTTTCTGACACGGCTTGATGTAGTCATCTGGTTAGTCTGTTCCTGAGCTGAAATCTCTTGATTGTTTTCTTTATAATTGTAAGATGGAGTCTTCTTGTCATGATCAGGTAGTAACTCTTGCATTAACTGCGTCTTAACTTTTTCTACATCAAATGTTTCAGCCTTATCCATTACCTTCTTATTTTTCTCTTCTTGCTTTTCCAGTAATCTTGCTTTAGGAAAAACCCTCTGGACCTTAGCATCTAGTTTAATTTGACTTGCTTTTCCATTAATTTGATTTGCTGCTGTCTTCTCCTCTCGGAACTTATGAATGTCAACTGATACCTTCATTTTGTCTGTAACATTAGTTTTGCTACTGCCTGCATCTTTCTTGCCTGCTTCTTCATCACTGTTACTGCTGTCTGAAGGTACTGGGGACAATGCTGACAAGAACTCGACATGACGACCAGATGAATAAAGTCCAGACCCTGATGGTTGTCGCAATATGGATGGACTAGTAGAAGACTTTCCTAATGGCTTGCGCTTTGCTAGAGGGGATCTCCATTCACTACCATTTTCAAAATTGTGCTTCCAAAGAATGTGATGCTTCCTTTGCAAATCCTCGACTGTGGATGATGATGCTTCTGAGTTGGTACGAGGTCGGTCTGAGCTGCTTGTAGACTGGGTTCGCCTCTGCTTTCTTTCTCTGTCTTGTTTTTCACGAATCATCTTTCCAATCACTTTGAAGGCCAGTGCCACTGAGCGGACAATGCTGGCAGCCTGCAATAAATGATTTCAAACTTTCAGCCCGAAACACAACAAATGCCATGTTCAAATGTTAAAGGGAATCTCTCAAAGTCACATCAGCATTTGGTAAAAATGTTTTCTGTGCCCTGTGTTGACTTAGTGATATCATGAAACTTAATTTAATAGAAAGGTTCTTTAAAAAGGAAAAAAAATGACATTTGTATCATTAATATTAATTTTATATATTAACTCTTTTGGTTGCTGAGATTTAAAAGTGTTTCAAATATGCAAATAAAAAAAGTCATTATTGTGCAGTCATAATCAAAGTAAAATGCTACATTGCGGCAACTACTTATATACAGCATAATATAGTCATGACAGTCACGAGAATAATTTATATGGTCATGATATAACACAGCTATAATCGTAATCATATATAGCTACAGTCTCCAGGGCTTGAAATAACGGCTTCAAACATGATTTTGCTCGGACATACGCGTTTTTGGCCAGACAAATTTAACCCATCTCAACTTGTTGCAATAGAGACTACATTTTGCATTGAAGTTACATCATCTGTAAACCTTTCAGCACCAATTTGCGGTCACAGCTGACAAATGGAAATTTTGCAATTGTCTCAACCAAAAGTCTGTCTAGTTTGATATCATTTATTTTAGAAACATCATGAGATTTAATAGTTTCTATCATGATTGTCAATGCCTTAAAATTAACAACATGTCCTGTCACCCACAGATTCATCCGGACAATGCTTGATTCTGACCAGACATTGCCCATTGACTGGTCGTTACTTCGAGCCCTGGTGTCATTAGTTAGAAATGAAGTCATGAAAATCATAATAAAACATTGCAGCAATCTTAATGCAGCCAAGATACCAACTGAAGGAACTCACAACAATGGCAATTATGAGTTTCAAACTTCAAGATTCATGCATCAGCACTGCACAGAGTATATGTAGCATAGCCGAACACTGAAGACATGAAAAATTTTCTCATAGTAGCAAGCACACATTTTGAAATATCAAACAAAATAACCTTATTTAAACAATTTAGTTGTTTCAGCTAATTACTAAGGCTACCTGTGGAAGGCCAAGTCTAGGTCTGTGTTTTCTATCTATCTATCTATCAATCAATCAATCAATCTATCTATCTATCTATCTATCTATCTATCTATCTATCTATCTATCTATCTGTCTGTCTGTCTGTCTTTCTGTCTGTCTGTCTGTCTGTCTGTCTGTCTATCTATCTATCAATCTATCTATATATCTATCTATAAGTCTATCAACATTGTTGAAAGTGTGTAAGCCAGAGCTACTTGATGGTCTGCATTGGTAAAAGACATGCAACTAAATTTGGCGACTAGCTGCCAAGTCTGCGATTGTAGAATCGATACTTGAAGAAATGAAAATTATTATCTATTGTCTGAATTGAATTTGAAGTTTTACAACTAGTCACTAGGTGAAAGTTTGAAATCTTTGAACTAGTCAGTGGAAAACAGAGACACTTTTTTTATGCAACATGTCCACAGTCACTCAAGGGGAGCTTCACAGCACATTCTTTGTAAAGAAGTTTTCAAGGAATGACATCAGTTTACATTTAATGTGATTTGAACCACTTTTTGGTAGGAAACTTCAAAATATAAAAATCTTCTAATCAATATAGCTCTAAAGTGCATTGAGCAGATTGGAGAAAACAATATAATGAATTAATGCTGAAGTGTTGAAAATGCATGCATTCTCATCAAAGCGTGTCTCGCTAAAGGTCAACATTTATATCTCAAATTTCTGCTCTCTTAAATTCAGTTTCATGGTGTTCAAAACATAAACAACTATGTACTGTCATAAAAATGAGATGATTCTGATGAGTGTAAGCTTGTCAATGTAACTGTTTCTGCAGCAGATGATTTTTTTACACATGTATTTTGAGAAGTCGTGAACTGTCAAGAACAGATGAACACAATTTCTCAATCTATTTCTCCATTTAAAAAAATTATCTAGCAAATAAATTAAAGTAATTTTTGTCGCTAATAAGCCACTAAAGAGTAAACTTAACTTGGTGATATTATAAGAGCCTCTTGAATTTGTATTTATAAAGTTCATGCATTGCCACGAGTAAACACTTTTAGGTGTCTAGTTAAGAAGATGAACCTCTCTTCTCAAAGGCAAACAGTCAACTTAGCACTTCACTTCACACCTTAATTTTAAAGAGCACATGAAGTGAAAAATTTTATTACTTCTGTCAATGGATAGACCTTGATAAATGAGGAACAGCAGTGAAGAAAACTTCATCAAAAACGTCTATGGTTTTTGATCATGAGATATAAACATTTAAAGTTTCCACTGACAATGTCACAAGTTTGCATTTTATTTAAATCTGCTGCCAATCCATAATCTTTGCATGTATTACTAATAGCCAAAGTTGGGCTGCTGCTGTATCTGAAGGTAGACAAATCATCAATCTAAGAGTGGCTCAAATTCATCCAAAGGTTATAGATTGGCGGCAGACTTTAAAAAATGCAAATTTGTTGGAACCACTAGTGGCATCATCAGTTGAAAACATTAACCCTTTCAGCCCCAAGCACGACAAATGTTGTGTTGCTAAATTCTCCCAACTAGGGCCCATACTTTTTGTATAACCAGCTTAGGAGAATTTGGCTTTTTATATTTAAAATTTCACCTTGTTTGATCAATTTCCATTTTCTCATTACCAAATGACTTATTTTGTATGTGTTATGTAAAGAGAAGTTCGATGTTGATAAACTGGCCTGGGCTGAAAGGGTTAAATGTTAATATCTCAAACACCATAAAAGATTTTGACCGAATTTCTTCACCGCTAAGCCTGTTCCTCATTTAGCAAGGTCTATCAACTGAAGTAATAAAAGTTTTTCACTTCATATGCATGCCAACCGGAGCAATATCATATTTTTAACTGCTCTATTTTAGAGAGGCGGTATACATAGAAACTTCTTTGTCATTATATTAGCACCTTAACAAAAAAAATTTCCCCTGAACAGGTACTTTCCAAGCTATTTACTTAAACAACTTTACACCATGTCCAGTAAAATGTGTTTCGAATTCTCTAACTGCAATTATCTTATTCAGTGTACAAAAACTGAAAAAGGATGCAGAATTGCCTGTAGATTAACTGTTTTGGTTGTAAATCCTGAATCCTCCACTGTATAAATCACAGCTAATATTGACAAACTTGTAATTTTATGTGGAAAATAAAACTAATGAATCCATTGAATCAATAAATTGAAAATAAAAAATTATAATCTAAAATTGATGTCAACAAATGAGAGTCATTCTGGTACAATATTTTGGAAAGAGAAAAAACAAAAAAAAAAGGTATTTGGTTATCAAAATAAATGCCATTCCAACAAATGCAACTAAAGAGAACCATCTTGAATAAGTTTATCGAGTGACTGAAAAGATCAAATACTGGATATATCAATAAGCAAGCATTGGGTAGCTTAAATAATTTGAAACATAAATTTTTCTTTTCTTAGAAAATAATTTATACTGATTACTGAGCATGTAATTGGCCCAACTGAACTGTAATCCAAACTCCATTGGTGTGATTTATCAGAAAAGAAAGTCTCAGCAGAGTTTCATTCAAATGAAGCTTATTTGACTGTCTATTAAAGTCCCTGTAATGCTAAGTTTTTTACTTCTTAGATTAGAACTGTTGTCATCTAAAAACTCAAAATTTGAATAACAAAAGAAAATTTCCATGTCTAAGAATGCTTTTTAGTCAAAACAAATTGGAACGTAAATTTTGACCAAGCAGGCCAGGGACTGGTAACCTATGACATAGCAGAAGTACTACTGAGTTGTGCAGATTTTGTTTAAAAAATTCATTTCTATTAAAAGAGATAAGAGAAGTCTTATTTCAATTAATTTCAAGGGAATAAGTCATTGTTAAAGTTATAACAATGTGACTATTGTAGCCAGAATCCAATACATTGAGATAAAAACTATTCTCTCTGCCTCATGCCATGTAACATGCCTCCTGCTATATAGCATTGCATACTTCAAGCCTAAAAAATGTAACAGGAGCAGGGAGAAAATGTTTTATTTTTGAAAATTACTATTGTTAGGGAGTTCTACTTTTCACTTGGAAATTAAAAAAACAAACTTTATAGGGACTTTAAGAAGTTCACGGCAAGGTGGCAAATGGCCTTTTAAGTATTGAAAGTCTCTGCAACTGGTTTTCAAAACCTCATCATTGTTTTTTGTCATCTTGTGGTCTCATGTTTTTTTGTGTCTCATAGTGTTGGATTTTCTTACCAAATGGTTCATATTTTCAGCATTTCCAGCAGCACACAAAATCTCTATTCTGCTTGAAATTTGTTTGGTGTCTCGATATTGCAAGTCTCAATCAGTGTCAGGTATTTGTATTGTAATATCTCGGTCTCAGATTATTCATTGTTTTTTATAGTCTTGGGCTTGGATTTCCAAATTGCCATCTCACCATCTCGTACAATCTCCAATTTATTATTCGCTACCCCTTAATAATAAAAACTCTTTTGCAGATAATTTTTTGTGAAACTGTTTACCTAGAAGTAAACCTCTTAACTAAATAAATATTTGCTTGGTTAGCTGGTAAATGCATGCCAAGTAATTCACTAGTTTCAAGGCTTTCAAAATAAGCCGGCAGCCGCTGGAACTCCGGCAGCTACTTCGAGTTTCACTGCTGTCTACTTCTCGCACAACAACAAATATATGTCAGCAAACTGACTCCAAATCTTACCCCAAAATGGCTTGTTCACACTCAATTTCAAACTATGGTTCTCCTTGCAGTAATATATTAATATTTAGTATTTTGTTTTCAGCTGCATTGATTTCAAAGACTAGACAATGTCTTTTGTTACTCATGCTTGAATTCACTGTTTTGCTGCTTCCTTTTGCCATTTTGAATTCTGCATATTTAAGTTGTAGTGTTAACAGTCTTCAAGTAAAATTGCCTTAACAAAATGCACCAGACAGCGATTTAGAGGCTCCAAATTTTAAAAATTTTCCTGGGGAAGCCCGCGCCCGAACCCCCCTAGAATGCCTGCTGCTCATTTTGCAGGGCTTCCGGCCCTCATTTTGTTTTCTTGCCACCTATCCTGCACAGGCGGTTACTTTTTTCCAGCAGCCGTCTATTTCAAAACATTCTGAAAGCCCTGTAATTTACTGATCATGCTTAGTGAAACTCGATAAGTTAAATTTTGGTTTGTAAATAAAACTCTCAAGGACTCGTAATCTCTTTTAAAATTTTTTCTAGTGTTCATCTTTTTCATCGTTCATGAATTTGGTTCTTAAAGCATTCATCTCTTGCTCAGTGAATGTTCGTTATTTTTGTCCCAACAAAAAAAAATTTTTGTCAACATTAACTTTGCATACAGCATATGACTGTTAAAAGCTTTTATTGTTATTGTTGTTGTTAATTTAATTTGCTTTTGTGAGATTATTGCCATCAGAGAAAATCGAGTAAAGCGTTTTAACAACTCCATTTAAAGAATATTTTTTTGCAAAAATAATCACTGAAACAGACCAAAGACCCCCACTATGAATCCTACACACAAAAAGGATTCCAAACCACTGTTGACAGGCCAATACTGTTTTGCAGGTTGTCTTGCCTTACAGAAAAACAACAGCAGATGGTTGTGTAAAACAATAATAATAAATATTTTGTACATTGTCATGATCACACAACTGCTGTGTTGATACGCATTAAAATCAATGACTAACATTTCAAAGCTTTTAAGTCAAAACGAGAGATTTATTAAAGTATATTTTTCAATTTGCAGGGCTAGCACTTCACCTTGGCGTGCAGACTACAACACCAATTAATACATGAATTATTGATGACGGCCCACGTGAACAGATATTGTTTTCAAACTATTACAAACTCGAAAACAACGCTCTTGGGCAAAAACAACCGGTAGACTATAAACAACTGCAAAATTTCTAGACACTTCACGTCGAGCGAGATAATTTGAAGAGACTAAACCTGCCTGCTTCTGCAACTAAAGGGAGACTAAAACTTGTTAAATCTTCTCAATTTAGGTTCCAGATTTGTCAAAATATCAAAACATCGAATGACCTCGACAGAATGAGATTCTAGTCGCGCACAACAAAAATTCTTAACGGCTTCGAACAAAATTGAGTAGACGAGGAAAAATGTTTCTTCGTTTTTTTTTTGTCTGACAATAAACCTCGCGAAGTTTATTTAAATACATATACGTTACCGTTTAGTGAAGAATTATTTCCCAAGTCCTTCTACAAACCTCTAAGCTTGAAGAATAAACGATCATTTGTTCGATCGAACACCTCGATAGAAGGAACTTGAAGTGACATTCTCAAAGGCACTGAACAACACCGCAATTCTTGACCGTAAAACGCAAATCTTGAAACGGTCTATAACAATTTCTACTTGTCTGAAATATTAAACAACTGCTTCTGATATTTCGTGAATTATCAACTGCCCATTAAGTCAAACTGAACATTAGCAACAAACGGCGCACCGGTGTTGTTGTTTATTAAAGATTATAAAATCTCCACTCCAAATATCATACGAGATTAGCTCGTAAAAATATATTTCAAGCTTAAAAGGGAAAACTATCACAAGGGCCAGACAGTTAAAAGCTTTACTCTTTTCGCCTCAAGAGAGACCACACTCGATAATAGCTTCCCTGCTGAAAAACAATTTCCGTCAAAAACAATCTTGTTTTGCTTCCGCTTACTAGCGATTTCAAGCACCAAACTCAATATTAACACAACTACGGTACACTATTTATCAAACCAAAAGATACAAACGAAGATTTTAAACACAGAATTTGGCTTCGTGTTAGTCTGGAAAGACAACAGTACATGTGTATTCACAAACAATATTAATTTCCTCGAGACACACAGATGACGTACCTCAAGTTTAGACCCTGCCTGGAAAGCATGGCACATGTGTATCTTCTTTCTTGTGATATTCATTCCAAAAGTATGTTCGTATCCCCGCAGTTGCTCTTTTGCACACAGCGAAACTGCATATAACGGCGCAGTCAAAAGCAATGCATTTGAGTCCGCGTTGGACACTTTCAAAACCCCATCCTGTATCGTGAAGTCGACCCGAACAGTTTCAAATTGATGTTTTTTAATTCTTTTTAAAGTCTCTAATAAAAGTGGTACAGACTGTGCCTCAGAAATGCAGGCCGAGCCAATATAGTCCACTATAAAATGAAGCGGTTCTGAGCCAAAATCCTCGACAACTTTGCCTTTTGTAACAGCTGTAAGACTTCGGACAAGTGGCACAGCCGCGCTCTCCGACTCGTCCTCGTCCAAACCAGATGATGTAGTTTGTGTGGGTTCGGGACTCAAACTCTCTCGTGCTGTCTTGCTCCATTTTTCTCGAAGGCGAGCTTTCAGAGACTGCATTTTAGGTCAAAATGTTCCACTTGGATGTACAATATATCCATCGTTTTCCCCTCTTTTCAGTGTACATCATGACGGGAGAAGAGGTCCACATAATATTCATCTTAAACCGACTTCTGAACCCGAGTTTAGAAAACAATAGTATCTCTTTAAGGACAACCAACGCTCTGAACGTTGGAAGACATATTTGAAAGAAATGCCAAGTACAAATCACATATTATCACATTATAATCGACACTCCTTAAAAGACGCTTTAGCTGAACTCAAATCAAGGCTTTGTAATTTGTACTTCCGTTATTCTATCGAGCCATGCTTCTCTCTTGCCTTTCTTTCTATGTGTGTGTTGGTTTGCTTTGAGAATGTTTGTAAAAGCCGGATGGTTCTGATTGGTCCGTTCTAACACGTGACAGCGCCTTTTTTCTCGTTGCATGGAAATGTATCGTTCGTTACATTCAATTAAGTTTTAGTTTTGCTTTAATGTATTTTAATTATAGTTAAATTTTAGATATAAGAATAAAGTCAGAACTAAACAAAAACAAACTGCTCCTTTTCAAACGCACCTTGAAAATGTTAACGAAAAATAAAAAGAAGTTACAGCGATGAATGATATTTCGATATTTCGCAGTTTTCCGGTTCAACGACTGTACTCTAGAGGGAAATCCATCAACTGCTTGAAACAGAATTAAAATACAAAAAAAGCAAATTAATTAAAGGCTCGTTGATAGTCAATATTACACGTTGTAAGTGACGCTGTAGATGAGTAACTATTAACGTACAAAAAAAACAATATTCAGGATAAGTTGAGTAGCCGCTAATCTTCCCAAACCAACATCCCACGACCCCTCGCAGAGTGCGAACAGAAGAGGCGAAGTCAACAAACTTTCAGGTCAACCCATCAACTCTTTATTATTTCAGTTAATACTTAAAGATAATAATTATTTAACAATTTTGAAAATTCAAATTAAACGTAATCGATTTTATGGATTTCTGAACAACTATAGGTTGTTTCTGATTATCTGACAAGCCGGAACAAGATAATTAAATTAATGAATTTTAAACAATTGGCTAATTACCATTGCAAAGTTAAACTTTCAGCAACGCAACTGCATACATCAATTACTATCGTACATACATTCATTAACGCATTTATGTATTGACCTATTTGAGTAGCTATCATTGCTTTCTATCTATCCATCCATCCATCCATCCATCCATCCATCCATCCAGCCAGCCAGCCAGCCAGCCCTCCCTCCCTCCCTCCCTCCCTCCCTCCCTCCCTCCATCCATCCATCCATCCATCCAGCCAGCCAGCCAGCCAGCCAGCCAGCCAGCCAGCCCTCCCTC
>JAOBRD020219935.1:0-13726 GCA_027575215.2 Hydrozoanthus sils | reverse complement strand
GTAAGTACAAGGACATTCACATGCACTTGGAAATTTGTGAAGCAAAAGCAAACGCAAGCGCCAGGACATTCACACTTGGAAATTTGTGAAGCAAGAGCAAACGTAAGTGCAAAGACATTCACACTTGGAAATTCGTGAAGCAAGAACAAAGGTAAGTGCAAGGACATTCACACTTAGAGATTTGTGAAGCAAGAGCAAACGCAAGCGCCAGGACATTCACACTTGGAAATTTGTGAAGCAAGAGCAAACGGAAGTGCAAAGACATTCACAATTGGAAATTCGTGAAGCAAGAACAAACGTAAGTGCAAGGACATTCACACTTAGAGATTTGTGAAGCAAGAGCAAACGCAAGTGCAAGGACATTCACAATTGGAAATTTGTGAAGCAAGAACAAACGTAAGCGCAAGGACACTCACACTTGGAAATCTGCGAAGTAAGATCAAACGTAAGCGCGAGGCTTAAGTTCTGCAAAATTAGGTGACAATTTTTGTATTATTAAAAAACGAATGCTTTATCTTTTGGGGCAGTTTGTTCAGACATTTGTTCTTCTAGATGACTCTCAACATACGAGCGTTTAAGGAAGCAAGAAACCCAATGAGGTTTAAGTTCTGCCAAATGAAGTGGCAACTTTTTTACTTATTAAAAAACGAATGCTTTATCTTTTGGGGAAGTTGGTCAGACATTTGTTCTTCTAGATGACGCGCGAAAAGAGCGAAGGAAGGCCGAATCCTGTCTTCCTAACAACACTAAAATTGTGTTCTTGAAGTTAGGAAGTGTGAGAGAATACACAATCGGGTTGACGAGAGAGTTACTATAATGAAGCAGCTTTATCAGTGTGTAAATGGCGAAAGGCAGTTGGCTGATTCCAATTGCTCCACAACTTGACCTTTTTGAACACACAAACACAACAATGTTCACAATTTGGAAGGGTACCCATGTGGCGACGAACACGCATGTCACAATGAGTAATGTTCCTAACAACTTCCTGTCATGCTCGCTGGCTCGGCTGCGAATGTTTCTTGTCGCTTCTCTTTTAAAAGTCCGAAACTTTGCTTTAATCCAAATCAGTGAATACGCTATGCATATTACGAACAGCGAGGTGAAGAGAGACACGATAATGAGGTAGAAGTAGATGCGATTTTTAAGAACTTTGTAAGCGTCCAGGAAGTATAACACGGACAGAAGCCCAGAAAGACTCCACACTAGCACAGTAAGAGTGAAATATGTTCGCTTGATAAGCATTCGGTGCTTGAGGGGCCATACAACCGAGTAGACTCGTTCAACGGATATCACGGTAAGCGCAAAAATACTTGAGAACCCGGAGAATATATCTTCGGCCATGTATATAAAATATGCTGTGTTGAGGGTTATGAAACCGTAACGCCAGTAACAAACCAGATAGTACATATATACTGGGACCGATATTGTCCCTACCATGATATCAGCAATAGCAAGAGATGTTAGGAAGTAGTTTGCTCGTGTACGCATTGGCCTTCGCCGTCTAAACACAGCAATTGTGAACGCATTTCCTATGACTGTCAAAATGGCTACCACGGAGAAGGCTGTACACCAACCAATCAGAGCCGGGTAACTCAGCAGAGGGAACGTGACTTGGGATGAGGACGAGTTGTGCTTCATCTCTGTCAAGTTTGCATTTAAACCTGAAACAAAAGCAAATAAATAAGAGAGTTAATTAAAATTCCTTGGAAAATAACAGGAAATGAACGATTGCACTCATATACACGAACCTTAATAAAATTAAGTTTTGTCATTACCTGATTTGCTATTTTCCTGAGATAATAAATATTATCATACTATATGAAGGTAAATCGGTAAATCACTCATTCGTCGGGTAATAACTTCGTTCGGCAACTTTGCCAATTGTAATGATTAAAAATCTAACAATGCTGATGGTTTCTTGACATTCAGCTTTCATAAACTCGAATCTTATAAACTTAAGTTTAAAGGATATGATGTTGGACACACTATTAAAAACAAACAGCATATTCTCTTGCAAGGGCTTTTAATTGAATGTTGTCACCCTAATGACAAACAGTTTTATTTCGGTCGGCATTTTACACTTTTCGTGCAGCCCCTAAATCATTGTAAATTTAATGGTCATGACTCAAATGGTAACGCCGCCTGTATTTCTTCATACTGCTCAATCAAAAAAGATCAGTCTTTTTTATCTAACCGGCATGCTTTTGACAACGCTTTATAGCTTAGCAACAGAACCGTTATTATATAGAATATATAGAATATATAGAATATATAGAATATATAGAATATATAGAAGGGAAACGTTTACACAGTCTAAAAACTATTTTTCTAGTCTGTGTAAACACTTTTCTTCGATTTAATAGTAATAAAACTCGGCGAGTTTTTGTACTATCATCACTTTTCATCGGAAACATGTATGACTATACATGTCAAAATATTGTTTTCTTCCCCGATTTCACTCCAGAACTGGTTAAATCAAACAACTCGGTTAGTTTTTCTTCCTGTTTACTTAATTTAGAACTACTTCGCGTTGATCTAACACTGAATGCGAAATTCGAGAGGAAGAGTTTAAACTAAAACCGCACAGAAAACGATGAAGCATAAACTAGTATAAAGTGCAACTTTGAAGATTCAATATTATAAGTGATAATTCACTGTCTTTTCATTCGTTAACGGGACTAATGAATTTTGCTGCCCACATGTTCTTAATCAAAGATTAGAAAATAATGACATTTAATTCTTGGCCTCCACTATGATTGAAACGCTTGGTTGCCAAGCGATATTTTAGCACAGTGGTGTCATTTGCTGTAAACTCGTCTAGAAAAACGAAAAAGGTTTCTAAGCTAGACATATTGTAAAATCTAATAAAAACACAGATAAAGGCAAAATAAAATATTGAAAATTGATTGATTAGTCTGTAGTAAGTATAAAGTCGCGGTCGGTAAACCGTTTTTATGAGCAAACGATAAATGTTGAATAGGGCAGCTTGTCGTGCTAGTTTTTTTGAATAATTGAAGTCAAATTGCAAGAAAAACTGTGAGAGGAATGTGAGAAGAAAAAAGTGTTTCCGTTTGTATCGAGTTTTGTCAAGTTTCTGCAATACAGAGTCGCTTTCTGAAAGGATTAAGAATGAAACAACAAAAATCTGAAAAGAGCCAACAATGAGTGAACACCATAAATCAAGCAAATATGGCGTTGCGTTCAACAAAAGATATACCCGCCTTTCAAAACTAGACTTTTCGCTGGATTGAAACGTGAGAAATAGAACTGAGTTTTTTTCGTCGTCAAGCAGTTCATGAAAGGTAGATATTTTTAGATATAAAAGCTTACTAGCATTGAAATGGATTTCTGAGTGATCACCAGCGTTGGCTCATTGAGTAGCGGTATTAAGTCTTCCTTAAAAGCACGTTCTAACTTTTCAAAGGCTTTCTATATCATTAGCTATAACACAAACCTCCTCATTACAAGTTCAGAGTAACTGAAATGTTGTATTGTTCAATGGGTAAGAGACTTACCTTAAATGCAGTCCTTTTGGAAAGAAGGCGGTCGTCACCTGAAAAAGTTACAGGCTTTGTCATTATTATGAATTATATCTACTTTTCGCTAATCCAGAGATCTCGAGAGCGTGAGCGAGCTTTGTTAAAACGCTTAGTTCACGTTTTCGAAAAACATCTTTGATTTTAAAATTCCCAAATGTAGCTTGATTTTTGTTCAAAAACCTAAGTAAAAATACAATACTCAAAGATTTTGTGCCAATCAAAACGGCGTAAGCTAAATTAAGAATAAATATTAAGGACCTGTCAGGAGTAGTTGAAAGTCAGAGCGAAGTTGGAACTTTATATCAACGACAGTGATAACTTAATAAAATCACTACATCTGGTCTGAAAAAATTCCCAGTCAGTCATTTTTCCTCACGTGCGTTCATCCCTTCAAGAAAACTAGGCTGCCGAATAAAACAAAAGCTTATATATGTCTGTCTAAATGTTGTTTGAGCAATCAATTTTAAGTTTTAATCTGAATATTTATCTACTTATCAAATCAAACTAACAAACCAATTAGTAGTGCTATTTTCAATTCGTCAGCGGATTTACTCCCTCCTCCCAAAAAAGTGCTAGTCCACGTTGTGGCGTTACATAGTCACAACTGAAATATTGGGCCTCAGAAATACATCTCAGCAAAACATATACTTATTGCGCCTTGCTCCAACTGTTGCATGATTTTTAGATTTAGATTGATGCGCAACGATCGCCGGAAATGCTTCGGCAATTTGTAGTAAGACTTTGAGATTATCACGGAAAATTCGAGCTTCCGGGAGTTCGAAGTCGCAGTCTATTCAAGTAATTTTATTTCATGCATTTATACAATACTTGTTCTATCTGAACAGTTCGAAACCTCCTTAACTCTAACTTTTTCAGTATTCGTGCCGAGAATGAACTGTGTTTGTGGAAGGTGATGTTGATTTTATGTCGGTGACAGTGATGATAAACGTGATGAAATTAAGAGTGGTGATTGGATAAGCATAACTATAAAATTATAATAAAACTCAATCGATATTGCATTCACTTTCATCTGACCCTTAATTGGCTTCACGGCTCAAGAGTCTTTGAGTACAACCCTTTTGATGCTCAAGTCTTTCTTTGTATATCTTTAACATCTAAATTAGCAACAACCGAAAACTCTCATTGTCCGCGCTAAGAATCTCTGTATGTTCGACTCGTGTGATACAGCCGGCGTTAGGGTTTTAATTTTTTTATGAAAATTTCATTTTCAGGCAAGAAATTACGATTCTCTTATTTTTTAGATACTTAAAACTTTATAAAATTTAACTACTGCACAAATCCTAACTTAATCAGATAGATTACAATAAACGAATGAGAATTAGTATGACTCTGAGCCCAACAAAGTAAGCCAAAATATACACGTAAATACGCAAGTTTTGGCCGTAAATACTACATTTTTGTTTTGTTCATTTCTAAGATTTTTTAAAAACGCTTTGTTAAGATCTCAGCATAGCATTAAAAACCAAATTCTGTTTTAAAAAATGCCTGTATATAACATCTACACTATTGTACGGAATTTATTTTATTGACTGTATACTTTACTTGTGTTGCGAATAACCTAATAAACAGCTATATATAGTCTATCCTTTAGATAAAAATTATTGGATGGAGTTATGAAGAGAGATCAACAACTGTTAAGAAGGTTTATTTCTAATTACTTCTCTTCGGCATAATGAAATGCGAAGAGGAAACGTGTCTGAAATTTCTGTTGACGCATTCTGTCAGAAACTCAAACACAAATCATAGTTAAGCTACATATCGCACATAACTTTTACACAAGGTGACAAGCCAAGTTTTTTAGTAGAGTTTGGAGGGTTAACGACGGAAAATTTAATTACAAGCAAAAGCTTTCGGAAAATGTCCTTGTTTTTAAAAAGACGAACGGGACTTTAGCAGCATACTTTCTTGAGTAAATAGCCCCTAGAATTATTTTTCTTCTTCTTGTGCCAGTTCATTTTATTTTAGACAATCTTATTGCTACTAAAAATGAATTAAATGAGAAGTCTAAATAGTAATATATTAGTAAACAAGTGATGAAGATTTAAGTAAATCATATCGGATTTTCAAAACAAAATTTTGATTGGCTTACCAACCTTTTTGGTAAAACAAGCATTTATTTTGGTTTGAATAAGAGGATTTAGAAGAAACTGTACAGCAGTGATTCGACAAAAGCTGTTTAGTTTTATCATGAAGGAGGAAAGTTTGAGAAACTTCAAATCGTTGTTTATCTAGATTCTTTCAAACTCAGATGATATTAATTAACTCAAGTGTGAAGTGATCGATAGATATGCGCATATGAACTTTTTGACTTTTGCCGTCCATCTAGCTTCTGCATGAAACTATGATCGTGGCGGACCCTTTCAAGGCGAAACGTAAACAATGATTTACGAGAAAGGAACTCTAAAACCAAAACAGTGTAGGCAAAAAAATATATTGCAGTCAGCTTAAGTTTTAAAAACACAAGGCCTTTCTTGTCTTTCTTTGGCTCTGCGCCACTAAACAGTTGTAGTCTATCGGTTTCGGTAAGAAATGCTAGTACGAGCTGAGCGCCCGCAAACATTAGTTTTTTTTTGGAAAATTTTGCCTTCCTACAAAGGGCTGTAAGTTCAACTGTTGACTTGGAAACCAAAATTTAAGTGTTTTTAAGAGCAAGCGTTTGGAATTATTATTTCTACATATGTATATTAAGTACGTAAAACTTTAAACACACCAAGGATATGGCAACTTCAAACCGAAACTCGTGCCTGAGTGTTCGTCCTTTTCTTTCGGTACTATATAAACATATAAATTACAATACTACAAAAGGTCAATTGGGAAAACGCTTTTGATTATTTAACTTGCAACAACTCGCTCGTTGACATTTGCCTTCCGGCTTTGCCGTTTTCAACCGATCAACAACGTAACTTACTTGTTCCCGGCCGCGAGAACACCCTGGGCCGGATATTGTGAAGTTGTTCAAATACACCAAAACTAGGAAGTTGGAAAAGATATTTGAATGAGAAGATCATTGAGTAAAACCAGCAAACCGTTCCTCCTGGTGAAGGACTAGTAAAGCTTTGGTTTGGGGACGGTTTGGCGAATTTACACCAAATATTAACTTAAAAATTAATTCCTAAACCTCCCAATAAAATCACCAAATTCAAACTTCTATTTAAAACTACCCAGAAGTCTTCAAAAAAAATAAAATACAACTCAAAACTCATCCAAAAAATCTAAAAATGTTCAAGCTAATTCCCCTTCATTCCATCTGTGTTATAAGAGATACGATTTTGTAGATTCAAATCATGGGCGGAGATATTGTAAGAAACATGAGGAAAAGTGGCCACAAAGCGCGCTTTAGGTGTAGTCGGGCCTTAGTTTAAAGAGAGTTACTTTACAATAAAAGGTTTTGCTTTGCTTACAAACACAGCTCCGACTTTCAAACTGTTTTAAGAGCATCAAGCTAAGTCATTCAAGGGACCGTAAAAAACACGAGCATGGATTAAAAACTTAATCCCTATGCCCGGTTCCTCAAAACCCGATTAGTGCTAACCCAGGGTTAATTACCATGACAACCAATAGGTTTTGTTAAGAGTTAACCCTGGGTTAAGTTAATCGGGGTTTCGAGGAACCGGACCCTGGTTTATAGATGTGAATCAGTCTTTGAATATAAATTTTGCCTTGGTTTCTGTACAGCCCCTTTACGAATACAAATACCGATATGAAGATAATGGTATTGGTAAGGAATGAAGTTGCTAGCAAGAAAGGCAACTTGAAAGGATAATTGCTTTTTTTATTTTTTCAAGTTTTTCATTCATTCTTGTCCATCACAGGTAGGTCTCGTAAACAAAAACGAGTAAAAATATTTAACTGATTGAAAAAATTTCTCTCGGGCTTTTCGCCTTCCGGTAAAATAGTTTTGGAGGGATGTTTTGCATAACGAAAACAAAGTGTTTGATTTTAAGCCTCATCTGCCTTTTTTCATTGATCTACTTAGCGCAGGTTGTCTGCTGATGGTTGTACCAGTAAAATATTTTGTTTTATTTTTTCTTCTCAAAGAATGGATGTGACTGGCTTTCGAAGCCCTCCCCCACATATATGTAGAACAAATCAGACCCTATGCAGAAATGGTGTCAATTCAAATATTCTTTACTCTACTAGCCTCGTACTTGAGTTCGATTCCTGGCCCGACCTGAGCGATTTAACTTGTGGATAAGTTGCCTATTCAATATTTTAGTACAACGTCAGAATACTTACTCTTTCAATCGTTTTAGTATTCACCATAGTTGCATGGACTTTCGATGGTGGGAAAAGTTTCAAATTAAATAATTTATTTTGTCATAGATAATCCGGCCGCGTCAGTGCCGAGCTAGAGCAACAGGCAGAACAAATTGTTCTCAAGTTAAATTCACTCTCAGCTGCATCTAATTTTTTTGTGTATTATTTCAGGTCTCTCTTATTTCAGACTTGATTTTTTTAGTATATACGAGCTCGGCTACATACACGCGATTTGATTTGTTTAGAAATAGTAGATGAGAGGCAATACTTTCCTTAGGGAAGAAGTCAAAACAATGGTATTTTTAATGAACCCAATTTTGTCGGGGGAGATGATGGGTGGTGGCACAGACCCCCTACCCCAACCCCCACCACTTTTTCAGAGCGCAATTTCTCAAAACCTGATTTAGGGGTTATGGTTTTTATTGTATTATGGACTCCTCTCTCCACAAGGAAGGCAATGGTGCAAGCACTTTATCGATATCTTTTTTATCGAACATGATATTTTCTCCTGAAATTCAGCCTTTTTTAAAAAAAAAGGTGGTGGGTGGTGGCACATAATAGCCCACCCCCCTAATTGGGTTCCTAGGAAGTACCATTGTTTTGACCTTTTCCCTAAATGACGTTGAAATAAAATGGCGGACAGAAGTAGTCACGTGATAACGATATCGAATAAATTACAGAAAATGTCATCGCTCAGTCAAAACAAGAACAAGCTAAGACTCGGGCACGGTAACTAGCCATTACCAGTCTTCATCAGATGAAAACTGGTAATGGCCAGTCGAAATATCGTACATGCGTCTCTGCTACTCTTCACGTTGTAAGATCAGTCTTTGCAAGTCTTTTGACAACATAATAATTCTGAGTAATATTAACATTATTTTTGTATAATACATTTATTGTTTTTAGCTAAAGTACTTGTCAAGAAATTGTAATCAAGTACATCTATACAATATTGTTTTGACATACTGTTTCGAAACGTAAAAAAATTTCACTCCACAGAAACATATACTTTTGACCGCTAACGACTAGCTTAGCTTCTTTGCACGTTTCTCTCTGCACCCAATTTAATTAACGTTCAAATTTGAGATAATGTAGGCAAGTATGAAACGACTAGAAATTCTAACTCTACCTTATTTCTAGTTTAACATTTTTCTTTTCACATGCAGGCATAATATTCCAAAACACGTAATACCGAGGTCTTGTAATTAGGGTTGAATAGTTTGTGATTATTTCTGACGTTTATCGTTTTGGAGAGTCAGTTAACCTCGGCACACACTGTAACCGAATAATAATTGTTTTAAAATTATGTGTTTTGACATCGACATAAAGCCTGTTCTTATACTGGAGCGATTTTAATGACGTTGCATGCTAATATGGAAGAAAATTTTAAGCCGATTTTATCGGCTACCATTACTTTAACGAATACTTTTCTTCTGTTAGAAACCGTTGTTGTTTGTTATACAGAGAAGTTTTTGACACTGCTTAAAAAATTATTTTGTGCCAAAAGACATTGCTACCTCCGAAAACACAAAAGAGTTGTTTATCTGAAGGCAATGAGAAAAAGAGAAAGTGCTCAAACCAACTTTGTCTTTCGACAGATGGCCAATTAAGATGAAACTCGCTTAGTAAAGCGTAGTGAACTGTAAGCAGAAACAAGAAAGAAACCAATTTAGCATTTGAGAGAAAACAAAGTAAAAAGTTTATTTCTTCAAAAAGCTTAATTGGAAATGGGCGCGCACTGTTTTAATATACGAATTAACACTACATTAACACGCGGCACAATTTATCCAAAGTTTTTTTTCATAGAAAAAGGCCGATAAATACATTGTAGTAAATAGGGCTTTTGCTAGCAATTGGAAATATCGTTGTAGTGGTTCAGCTGGCGGATGGTACGAACTTCGGGGATGTTCTCCCCCGGGAAAATTGTAAAATTGGACTCTCTAAAATGGAGTTTGCCGTGTTCCCTTGACCAGAATTAGTTACCCGAGGACTTTTTGAGGAGCTTAAAATTGTCACAAAGAGTGAAATATTTGAATAATTTAATTGACATTTATAATTATCAGTTTCCAGTTGTTATTTTTGGTTGATTCCAAAACGTTAACAGACTCAAACCAGAAAGAGTGTATTAATCCCATATCTCTAGAGTTGATCTCTTCATACTGCTTTCATCGAATCCAAAGGCTGAAAAACCGTAATTGTCCAAGACCGCGTCATCACAATCAACGATTTTCACACTTAAGAAAAAAATTCGTGTGTGAATTACCGGACGTTACATGTCGAACAACCGGATGTTGCGTCTTGCGTAAAAAAAAAACCCCGAGTATATAGTTTGAAAAGAGGGAAAATAAATTATTTATAAGGAATCCTGCATGCGAGTTCGAGGAAGGTCTCGAAGATGGCCTTTCGAAAGACTTGCCTCGCTGAGTAGATATGCTCATGTAAATACTTCATTGAGTTCTATTTTACTTGAAACTGGATTTCAAATTCAAAAGTGAATGTAAGTATTGAATAAACCAAAGTTAAACCGTAGGCCAAGCCTCTCAATCTTAGCTCGACTTCGAATAAATACCAGGCTTTTGCTACATTTATGGAACTAAGCGCCAACCGTTAGATTAAACCGCTCTGTCCCGCGCGCGCCTCAAAGTTACTGATTTTTAAGTATAATTATGTTTTACTAATACTTAATAATTACTATAACTTAACAATATTGCCGAGCGCACATGTACAAACAAACAAAATGTCTGAATTGGCAATATTTTAAACCCCCCTCCCTTTCGAATGCTTAAAATTATAAAGAATATTCAGAGGTGTAAAGAGGTATTGAAGTATTAAAAGTGTACTCACTGCACCTTATGGTAGCGACTAAAAAGTGAGCGGTTCGACGCCTTTTCGAGGAATGAGAACGCTACGTTTACTACGAGACGAATGATATTTCACCCTTCTGACCCGTTCTACCGTGTTGGCTAAGCATTGAATGCCTTTTTTAACTGGCGATTCCATTCAAACGCAGCTATAAGCCGTTTTCATGAGGGTGCATTTCTTTGAGAAGAACTCTAATCCGAATTCTGAATCCGAAAAGGGGTTTTAGTTTCTTTGCGAAAATCCGAAAAGAGATTACAGATCAAATAAATCCACTCGCAACGAGGATTCATTGGGTTTAATCTGAGTCCGGACTCTTAAGATTGATGGATTTTGCGTTTCTTTAATTGGTAAAGGATTTGAAGAACTGAAGAACATGTGGATAGCGGTCTTTGGGCTTAAGTTCTGTCTGCTGTCTACTGGTAGGAAAAACCATCTTTTCGGAATTTGCGTTTCCTTCGCCAAGAAGGATCACTGTAATCTCACACAATAATCTAATTTTGGATTTTTCCAAAGAAATGCATCCTCACGAGTGTCCGAAAACAAACTTTTACTGAACTTCAAAATTTCACCCTTGGCGATTTTAGTTTTTTCGTGTTCGTGGTTTTCACCTCAACTCAAGCCTCGGTGTTCTGGTCATACTCGTTCTTAGCTGTACATGATGAGATTATTGGCTTATGATAGATTCATAATAGGATTATTCTAAATCTGCCTCACATAGCTGTATTCAGCCGACAGCTATATGACCGTGTTTGAGCCGGCTAGTTGAGTTGTTTTTATCAAACCTTCGAACAGTCCAGCTGGCGAGCGCTACTAAAAATCGTATCTAGTTTGTCATGCTTTTTGAACACCTAATTTTGAAATGGTTTATGTTTTTCTTCGTATTTTCGAATTTTCTTTACTACGTGTATAGTAGCAACTTACACGATTTGCAAATAATTGGATGAATTATAATGGCATGAAAAAGCCGTTTTTACTCTTCCTTAAAATAAAACTATTTACAGACATCAAATTGTTCATGTTGAATTGTGAACATCCAAAACTTTAATTTAATAGATTTTAAAATTTCATTCAGTTTTAATATTGGCGTCAAGTTTATTTTTACCCAAAGGTACACAGGTACAAGCACCCTATCCTTCGTTAGATATCGATTTACAGAAAAAGTGAAGCATGCACCCAGCATACTCCCTGTTATGGTATACAGAAATTATCGTGTATCTTTAAGGAAAAAAGTTCTTCCATGGCGCGCAACGTTGCATGTAATGTTGCACATGTAGCCATGCCTTAACAATCGTCAACAAATCACATTGAAACTGGTTATCTATTGAAATTCCGCGAAATATATTCTACTGTCTCTCACAGTTTGTCAACAATTGCCTTGTTGCTGAACGTGACACCATAAGGCTGCTTGTATAACTAGAAACCAGTGTAATGCTATTAGCGTTAAATTTCGTCTCCCTTTTGTTTTAAAATGCTTAATCTCTCAAATGGACCAAGTCGATTAATCATTCTCTCGCAACTTTGATCATATTATTTCAGCAGAACAAGAACTTAATCCAGATAAGGTACTTACAATGAAGTGTTGCCCTTGCTCAAATCTTTTTCCTCTCCTCAACAAGGCCGGCCAGCAAGTCTCAAGACAACCCACAAAAACAAACGTCTCTTCAAATGAGCACGTCGAACCAGTCAAGACTTAACGAATCATACTTAGCCCAGTTTGGTGCAACGCCAAGAAGTTGTTAATTCTCAAGGTTTGAAAGCCTTCAAATTAAGCTAAAACACGTTTATGTAAATGCGTTACTGGAGTAGCTGCAAAGTCAACAAATTATGTCTACAGTTATAACAAGCTGTTATCATTTCTGGATCGCTTAGGTAATTATATTGTCGAAGTAGTAATTACTGAAGAAAACAATTAACAGGTTTGCTTGGCGAGGGTGGGACGCGCTAATTACTGGGGCACTGCATACTGAATGACATTAAACCGCAGGACCAAAGACGACCGTAAATAAAAACCCGCAGTGACTGTTCACACAAAGACGGTGATTCACTGTAAACTGTGTGTGGTGACTTGGTCAACGATTTCAACCTGTTATGGTGGTTTTGAGAAAGAATAGGCAACCAATCGCCACGCAACTTTCCAGTTCAGCGACGATGGGTTGTGTTATGAAGTATCATAAACAAACAGTTTAAGATTTAAGTGCCCTGTGTTACGTTTCTCTTCTTCAGTCACAGCTGGTTTTGACGTTGCACGGTTGGCGCCGCGTCGTCGTCTTCTTCGGCTGTTTACGGACACCAGACCAGTTGACCTGGGTACATACACTCTTTATAATTATTTTATGTAAGAACTTCTTATTTTTGAGCGATTTTAGCCACAAATTGTTCGAAATGTCGAAATGTCGGATAAGGACGTTAAACCGTAGGCCCCGGGTGGCAGGCCTCTACGGGGACCTCTAGTCCTATTGCCTGTACATGTTTTCCCGTGACTCTTTGAGTCAAAACGTTATAAAACAAAACAATCAAACGTGTTTGGTGTACACGCTTTTTTGTAAGAAAAACTTTATAAGGGCAACGAGGCTCGAGAAAATCAACTGCTTCACATACGAAAGAACATGTACTCATTTCTATTTTCTCAAGCGTAAACGTTCGGAAACCATAAAACCATACAGAAATCAAATGAATGAATCCATGATTTTGTACCGTATTGTAACAAACTAACGTTCTCGGCCATTCTTTGCCTCGGGTGTGTTCTTAGCATGTTCTTAATTTCCAGGTTTTCAGGCTGGTATTCTTATTAAAAAAAAGTGTATAAAAATGGATAGACTAGACGAACAGCAGTCGGGTGAGTGGCAGCAGCTCGCCATGATATATCGAACATTGTCTGGCCTCTTAAATAGTGGAAGAACACCTTTGAAGCTATGCGCAAAATGGTATTTAAAACCTGATTCCAATGTTGTTGTTAAAAATAGATAGCACTATGGTGGCCGAGAGCTGCCACCCCAATTTTTCATATATTTTTTGCTAAAACTAAAAAAATAAATAAATAAAGTTGT
>JAOBRD020219829.1:9261-22923 GCA_027575215.2 Hydrozoanthus sils | reverse complement strand
GTGGGTTTGTACAGGGGTGGAGAGAGAACACCGGTTTTGTACGGGGGTGGAGGAGCATAGTGTTTTTGTACTTGGGTAGAGGAGCACACTGGTTTTGTAGTTGGGTGCAGAGAGGATACTGGTTTTGTACAAGGGTGGAGAGAGCACACTGGTTTTGTACAGGGGTGGAGAGAGAACACAAGTTTTGTACTGGGGTGGAGAGAGCACACTGGTTTTGTACAGGGGTGGAGAGAGAACACAAGTTTTGTTCTGGGGTGGAGAGAGCACACTGGTTTTGTACAGGGGTGGAGAGAGAACACAAGTTTTGTACTGGGGTGGAGAGAGAGCACACTGGTTTTGTACATGGGTGGAGAAAGCACATTGGTTTTGTACATGGTTGGAGAGAGCACATTGGTTTTGTACAGGGGTGGAGAGAGAACACAAGTTTTGTACTGGGGTGGAGAGCGCACAATGGTTTTGTACTTGGGTGGAGAGAGAACACTGGTTTTGTACAAGGGTGGAGATAGCACACTGGTTTTGTACAGGGGTGGAGAGAGCCCACTGGTTTTGTACACGGGTGGAGAGAGCACATTGGTTTTGTACATGGGTGGAGAAAGCACATTGGTTTTGTACATGGTTGGAGAGGGCACATTGGTTTTGTACAGGGGTGGAGAGAGAACACTGATTTTGTACCTGGGTGGAGAGATAAAACTAGTTTTGCACATGGATGGGTGGAGAACATGAATGGAATAAGTATTTTTGGTATTTACAAGCCAAAGTCAGCAGACGACGTGGACGATTTTGATCATCATTATATAGGGAAGAGTGGAATTGGGGCCAGAATGATCCAGGTAGAGGTCCACAGTAGGTAAAATCCCAACTTTGTCATTAGTAGTAAGGGTGTTTGCCAAAAGCACATCCGGTGAGGTTGGTTTGATATTGCAGTGGTTGAACTAAATTAATAATTGATAATGTTTTCTTCTTTCAGCCCCAGCTGGTATTAACGCCCCGGTGTCACTTATTCCTCTGAGTGGAGGACGCGCTGTTCACGTGACCTGGACTGCGCCTCGGACAACAAATGGCGTACTCACAAAGTTTGTTATCCTTGGTAATGATACGTCACAACCTGGGTCCCAGCCGGTTGAGTCCACGATCACTGATACCAGCAGTTTTAATGGAACAATTACTGGTCTCAGACCTTATACGACGTACGACATGAAGATTGCGATGTTTACGCAGGGTGGGAGTGCTGTTGGTCCGGGTAGATCTGTTCGCACTGAACAAGCTGGTATGTTTTACAGATTTCACCTACTGACACAAGAGTCATAAGCAAACCTCAACACGAAAAACAAACTAAGATGTTTTGTTATATAATGCATGATCCACGACCCTTTTGATTGTTTTGTTGTAAGTGTTAACAATGGGAGTATTTTTATTGGCGAAATGTTTACCGTAAACGCTCTTATAACATAGAGGGTAAAATTACTTCGAGCTGATTGGATAACAGCGGGGGCATTTTTTCTTAATTCAGGGCAAAACTACTTAGCGCTGATTGGTCGCTGGTACACTTCCAAAAATTTCCGAAGATTTTCCGAAAATTTTAAAAAGTCTCAAAAGCACCTTAGAAACATTTTCCGAAAATTTTCGAAAGTTTCCGAAGGTTCCCAAACGTTTCCGAACACTTCCGAAGATTTTCCGAGTTTTTTAAAAAACCATAAAATCCCTTAGAAACAATTTCAAACACAAACGTGGTTTTGCTATCAGTTGAAGAATTCAATGCAGCTACTGTTGAATTGTTCTATAGGCGGATTTCAGCAGACGTAAAAAAACTTTATCATGTCCAAACAACTTGGAGACATGAAATAAAGCACCTTAACTTTGTCTCAAATCACCAATCAAAGTAACAGTTCACTTATTCCAGCTATATTCTAAGAGACACTGACGGTATAGATAAGTCTTATTAACCTTTTTTCCCTTTAGCCCCAGAGGGAGTTCCAGCCCCAAGTGCTAAACGCCACCCACGCTCCTTGTACGTGTACTGGTCAGCGCCTTCCTCACAAAATGGAGTTATTGTCGGGTACAACCTGTTTGTCAACGGTCGGTTGGTGTACAGTGGTACAGATAGGAACTTTACTGTGTTAGGTCTTTCAGTGTACACAGCTTATAACCTTAAACTTTCTGCCTGCACGGTAATTGGCTGTGAGGAGGGGCCAACGGAACGTATTTACACCGGGGAACTGCCCCCAGGTGGATTTGACCCCCCAGTGTTAACAACCCTCGGGCCTAACGAAGTTGAAGTAGCATGGTCTCAACCTCGGGAGCCTAATGGAAGGGTAGTGAACTATAAAGTTCTAGTTGCTACAGTGGACGAGGCGTCTGAGTATAAACTACGATACAATGGCAGTCGGAACCATCTGAGTACCATAATAAGGAACCTAACTGCAGGTACCTTATATTATATACGCGTAAAGGCCTTTACTGGTGGTGGAGGAGCCTTGAGTAATGCTTCCACTGTTACAACAAAACCTGATGTACCGGCAGATATCCCACCACCGGAACTCACTGCCATCAGCCCTTACGCCGTGTTTGTAAAGATTTTACCACCGCGGAAGCCAAACGGAATTATCGTCCGCTACGAGCTTTATGTAGACGGGAATCTTGTTCTAAACGGCACTGCAACGAATCACAGCGCCGCCGGCTTTCGACCGTTTACTCTTCACAGGTTTCGCGTTCGAGCCTGTACCGTTGTGGGGTGTAGCAGCAGTCCGGAAGGAAAAGTCTATACCTTGGAAATTGCACCCAATGGAACGGTGTTTCTAAACGCGACTATTTTTAATGCCACCACAGTAAACGCGTGGTGGTCACGCGTGGCTATCCCGAATGGAAATCTTTCCTACAATTTGATGATTGAGGGAGCGTTTTTGTCCCGTTCGTCTGGAGAGCTGTCAACGGAAGTGCGAATCGAGAGGGCAGTTTCAACGCAGGCAGCTGAGAGAGTGATTACATATACAGGATTAATTGCGTTCAATAACTATACCGTTAGGGTCAATGCCTCCAACACGGTGGGCTACGTGTTGAGTAACACAATCTCTGTCACGACTCCGGAGGACGGTGAGTAACGCAACACTTACATAGCGCGAATACAGAGGACATAAGAATTTATATTACTTTATGTACCTTTATCATTACAAACAGCGTTACTGTGCGTCGGGGTGGCGTAATGGTAGAGCGCTTGCCTCTCACCAATGCGACCTGGGTTCGATTCTCGGCCAGGGAAGTACATGTTAGCAGGGTTTGTGGTCCCTCTTCGACGTCGAAGGTTTTCTCTAGGTACTCCGGTTTCCCCCTCCATTAAAAGCCACCAACTACATCTGAGTAGTTTCAGATTAGCATTGCTATTGGAAACTTAATAAAGTTTAAAATTATTAAAGTTTTAAAGCATTCTTGTTGCAAAGCCCCTGAAATTCATGCCCAGGCTCCGGTTGTCAAGGAGAGACGCTCATGAGACGAGAATTTACCAAAAGCTGCTCATTAAAATGTTTAAGAATTATTTGCACCGAAGGGAAAAGATTATTGCTTTTATAGTTATAAAAGCATAACTCCTTTCCCACTTTACCTTCGGTGCCCTCAATACATAATTATAAACTGACGTGTTGTTAAATTCTCTCAACCTAGACCCATACTTTCCATAAAGTATATTAGGAGAATTTTTCTTTTCATAGTTTGATCATCCTTCATTCTCTCATCACCAAGTAGACTGTTTTTTATGAGTTTTGTAAGGAGAATGTAGATATTGATAAATTAACCAGGGCTGAAAGGCTTAAAAACAATAAAGTTGAACCCCGTTATGTCGAACTCGGACATTTCGAGACTTCCGCTAACTTGAAGAAATTCAAGTTCTCCAGGATTTGTTCTTTGATAAAAAAAAATCAGTTAACTCAAACTCGATTAATTCGAATCCCCGCTAATTCGAACTGTTTTTAGTTTCCCATTGGAGTTCAACTGTTTTACAAGTTTGAACGGCTTGTTTAAGGCCAGGTTTCACCTGAACTTTTGTCGGATAGTGAGGAAGTTGAAAAAGATATTTGAATAAGAAGAAAGTTAAGTAAAATCAGCAAACCGTTCCTCCTAGCAAGGGACTAGTACAGCTTTGGTTTGCGAACGGTTTGGCGAATTTACATCAAAATTAATTTCTAAACTTCCAAAAAAGAACACCAAATTCAAAATTCTCTTTTAAACTACCAATCTTCCAGAAAAAAATACAACTGAAAATTCATCCAAAAAATTTTAAAATGTTCAAGCTGACTCTCCATCATACCATCTGTGATATAAGCGGAGCGATTTTGTAGATTCAAACCATGGACGGAGATATCTGAAGAAACACTAGGAAAAGTGGCCACAAAGCGCGAATCAGGTGAAATCCCGCCTTAATCTCAGGGACTAGAAATGTCGGAAACACTAAAACCTACTTATGACTTAAAATGCCGTCGAAAAACTGGACGGCCTTTTAAGTTGTGTTTTGTTTTGTTTGTTGTTTCAGTTCCCGATGGGTTTAAGGCCCTAAACGTAACGGTTTTGAGCTCAGAATCAGTTCACGTGAGCTGGATGGCGCCAGTGTTGCCTAATGGGATACTTCTTGGCTACCAGCTGCATCAGAGAGAGGCTAGGCAAGGCTCAGTCGAAATGGTGATCTACACGGGCAATGGACTGAGTACTACGGTTCTTGGGCTTAGACCTTACACTACTTATGACTTCCGCGTCAGTGCCAACACAAGTAAGGGGCCTGGGTACAGCCCAGTGGCACAAGCTAGAACTATGGAGGATGGTGAGTGAGCAATATATATTCCCTGCTTTTGGACTGAAAGGTTTGGTGCCTGCTGGGTGCACCTGTGGGATACCACAGGTTCACCAGATTCATCACTGTTTATTCTCGCAGGTTTTTTTTTAAAAGATATTAGCCTGTTCGCTCAGTTCACTGCCCAACCCCTTCCAGCCTGCTTTCCACTCCGCATGAGGGCCGTGTTTTTCGTTTTTTTTTTATTAAAATTGCTTTGGGTGAAGGGGAGGGGAGGACTTTTTTTTAATTCTAGGCATCCAGAGAGTAAGTATTTTGGAAGGGGTTATATAGTATATTTCAAATTGAAATTGCACGAATTGCTCCCCTGTGTTTTAAGACCGCTTTCTTATCAAATATATGATAAGCGTAAATTTAAGAAGGGGGGTGGGGGTGGGGAGAAGAGGGCCTGTCTCAAATTTCGAGTCCTCAAGAAAAGTATTTTAACAGATCCTTTAAGGTCGATAGTGTTTTTTTTAAGTTAGAATATATCAGTTAGTTTATCCCACTAAGATGCAAGTGACAGTGACTGCTGGATTCGTGGCATAAGAGTTTCTAAGCTGCCAAAGTGTTGATCGATGAAACTGCATCAGCGTTATTTTACCTCCATCGCCTCCTAGGTAGTGATTTGAAGAACTAAACTGACTTAGAAGGTTTCAGTGAATGTCTTATTTAAAACTCTGTTTTGTTATAATTCTGCATTTACCTGACGTATTGTTAAAAAGGGAGTTTGCGAAGTCACTTTTTAGCATGTCTGGCGTTTGCCAATCTCGACGTTTTTGATTACTGTATTTGTATTGTTGGGAGAGGAACAGGCCAACTTTAAGAGACGTCAAGTCAATCGAACGTCTTTGTTGTTATTATTATTATTATTATTATTATTATTATTATTATTATTATTATTATTATTATTTATGTTATTATAAATAAGATTATTATAGTTTTGTTGTTGTCAATATTTTTACTCTGCTGTTACTACTTAATAAAACGTATTTTTTAATATTATTAATTATAGTAAATTTGTTTGTTGTTGTTTTGCTTGTATTGAAAACTGTCTTCTGTCTGTCCGTACGTCAGTACCTGGAGCAATCGATCCACCAAGTGCAGTTCATAGGGATTCGCTGTTCATCGTCTTAGGATGGTCACCTCCAACCTCTCCCAATGGTGTATTACTACATTATATCATTTATAAGAACGGGTCGGAGGTCGCCCGCGTGACTGGTAACTCCACACAGTATCGCGTTACGGGCTTGCAGCCATACACCTTGTATATCTTTGGTTTGAGAGTGTGTACAAAGATCGGATGCAGAAACAGTTCCAACTACCCGATACGAACTCTAGAGTCAGGCAAGTGTACACAAGTGTTGGCCAGCAAGTTTTTTGTTTGTCGCTTTTAATTAACAGTTAGACTACGAGGTCGAGTTATCTATGAGTCAACAGTCAACGAGGCACGACGCAACGAGTAGACTATTAGATTCATTGAAAACGACAACGAGTAGTCTAATTGTTTTAGTAGAAACCAACTAGTATATTACCTTCGAGTTTAAACCGATAAAATTGAGTATTTGAAGGATCCGCCATTGTTTTTCATTTAAGTTTTCGATGCACGCTGTCTATCGCTCATTAGTCAAACTCTACTAGTGGTCTGTTGCAAATCTCGCATTCTGATTGGCTACTCTACTAGTGGTCTATCGGCCGATAGACGGTGGGTAGAGAAAACGTTTTGAAGAAGCGACAGAACTTGAAGAACTTGTCGACAGCTCAGTTCCAGCTAAGACAAAAAAGGCAACAAAATACGGAATACATTTTTTTAATGTAAGTAAGTAACTTAACGTCAAAAAATAGTCCATTTTGATTCACATGTTTTACTTTGAAAATGTTTCCGACAAACCCAATCAAAAACAATAATTTTGCAATAATTTAATTCACAGACTAATTTGCAAACCAAACTAAATTTAAAACTCCAATTGAAGAACAGAGCAAAGAAGAGTTAAATACCTGTTTGCGGCAGTTTTACTTCTCTTTGCGGCAAAAAGATGGAAAACCATACAAAGTTTCGTCGGTAAAAGCCATTGAGCGACACTTGAAAAGTTTTTAACTTTGGTCCGTCGTTACTGATTCAGAGTTTGAAAAGGCAAACGAAATTTTAAACGCCGTTTGCAAAAAGCTATTAAAAGAGGGGACAGTCGGCCAAACCATTCATAAAAATCCCATTACAATTGAGCAGCAGGAGAAGTTGCTTTCAAGCCGCCAGTTCGGTGACTGTTTTTCAAACAATCCTACTTAACTGCACAGTTCATAATCAATGATCATAAACAAATATGCTCGCCAAGATCCTATAGCATTTAAGAACTCCTTCTTTCTTGACTTGTACCATTTTAAGTTTGGTGGATAACATCTTTTTATTAAAACAGTTTTCCTTGCAATTTATCTTAGAACTGCTTGTAAACCTCGTGGTTGTTAAATCGGCGGCACATACGGTACCGTACGGCGCATGACAGTTAATGGCGCGTGACGTGTAGCACGTCATATTTTAGAAATAAATTATTTTTAACCAACTAAATTTGCTTTTTTAAATGTTGCAATAGACCACCCATTTTCTCTCGGCAATGATAGACGACTCGGGCTTCGCCCTCGTTGTCTATCAGCCGAAAGAAAATTCGAACTCGTAGTCTAACTGTTAAATAGACTGTGAGTAGGTTAACCAATCAGATTGCAGCATTTGTGATAGTATGCTAGTTGGTTTCTACTATTTGCAGTTGAACCCCGGTTTTTCGAACTTCCCTCTTACTCGAACAAACTCTATTTTCCTCAGGATTTAATCTTTAATACAAAATCAGTAAACTCAAACTCGGTTGTTTTGAATCCCCGCTAGCTCGAATTTTTTTTCTTTCTCGTCGGAGTTCATTTTAAGGAAACCTCCACTGTATAACATTATTGGATTTACATAAAACTTTTATCAAGTCTGTGTCCATATCAGCAGCTACAACTTGATAATCCTGTGCGTTAATCTAACGCCAAGCAATTTAATTTGATCTTTTGCACGGTTTGAATTTCCCGCGCGCCGCCATTTTGAAATGTAACGTGTTACGGTTGCAATACCAGTCTCCATTCTCGATAAATACAAAAGCAATCAACGATAGGGGGACTGGCAACTGCGAAAAGTCTGTGCATGCGTAGTAGGAACCAATCTCTAACCATGCCTTGTATTGTAGTTCCAGATGGTTTGTCACCGCCAAGATTGACCTCACCCCTCCCCCGTAAAGTTATCGTCTTGTGGGACGCACCGTCAGTAACCAATGGCATAATCGCGTTTTATGTTATCGAGCGCCGTGCTAAGGGAGAAGCTCTTCCGGTGAATGTGAGTCAGGTGGCCGCTTCTGTCCCTCGTCAGTTCACAGACACTGTTCAACCTTTCACCACATACGAGTACAGAATTGTTGCCTATACAGGCGCGGGAGGTACTCCCGGGCCATACGCCAACATAACCACTGCAGAAGGAGGTAATACAGTTGTTTAACTTGTTATGAATTCTTTCGAATTCCATTTGGTTAAGGCTCAGTGCAAAGCGCCTGGTGCAAATTAAGGGGCAGAAACAAGCTAAAATTTCAAAGGTCGGGTGCTCGTTAGTTTTAAAACGTAGTATTTCAGTTTCAACAAAATATGACGGTATAACATTTGTAAAGAAACCGATCGATTTTACCACAACACTTCGTATAAGAAATAAATTACGAGTAACAGTAGTCCCAAATAAATCGAAAATCGTAAGTGAGAAACAAATGCATTTTACAGAGAACTAGAGTATAAATAAAAAAACAGAAAGAAACTTTATACAAGCGAATCTGTGGTTAAACATTTTGACTGGGTAAGTAAGAAAGGTGAGTGCCCTGTTACACTAGAGTTGAAATACACAGAGCAGAGAATTGCGATACGGTAAGAAAACTCGTGATTATCACCAATTAGCGTTTTGTTTCTTGTGTTTACTGGTATTCTCTTAGCCTTATAAACAAATAAAGGGTTGTGTTTAGATTTGATGATCAATTCGATAAACTTTCGTTGTAGTCTAGAGCAATGAAGCAGTTAAACGGGATTAGCGTTGCTAAGTTTCAAAAGGACTTTATTTGTCAACAGAATCCGTTTTCTTTCAGATCCTGAAGGAATCGATCCACCGACCTTTCCTGGCATAAACTCGACCTCATTTGTAGTCCAATGGAAAAAACCAAAAATCCCAAATGGCTTTGTGACTTACTACATTGTAAGGGTGTTAGAAGCCTCACAAAATATAACCATAAACAGCACAACGCGGTTTACACACACTATCGAGGGCTTGCGCTCGTATTTCTTGTACAGCGTTGTAATAAGCGCCTGCACTATCGGTGGGTGTGGAGACAGCGGTTACGGGACTGTGCGCACTCTTTCCGCCATCCCGAAGGGTCAACCACAACCGACCGCCACTGTTGTATCGTCGTCATCACTGCGCGTGCGTTGGGACCCCCCAGAGTTTCCGAACGGCGCGATTCTACACTACGAGTTGCTACGGAGGACTATCGATGACCCCGTAAACGAAAACTTCACCGCGCCAACTGCTTTTGTCGAAATTTACCAGGGACAAGGGACTAGCTTTGTTGATACCGGTTTGGGAATATATTCATTGCAGCAGTACAAGGTAGAAGAAATAGTCTTGTTCATTATTAGATTTAACTTGGATATTTCACGGCTGGCTCCGTTGATAGATTTTCTCTTTTGAAACACTGTTACTGTAAAACTTTTCAATTATTAACTACAGTGTTACCCCATTAATTCAAATTCCGATGTGAAACGAAAAATATTTCGAATTATCCGAGTTTGAGTTAGTTGGTTTTGTATCCAAGGTCAACTCTTTGGGAAACTGGATCTTGTTCGAATTAGCGAGGATTTCGAATTATCCGAGTTCGAGTTATGAGGGTTAAACTGTTGTGAGAAAAAGTTGTTAACCTTTTCAGTCCCAGTTGTGCTTGTAAATTCTCCCAACTATAGCCCGTGGTTTTCATTGGACAAATTTGGGAGAATTTTACTTCTCATCTTCAGTAGTTAACTTTGTTTGATCAATTGCCATTTTCTCATTACCAAATGTCTTGTTTTGTATGTATTATGAAAGGAGAAGTTAGATGTTGATAGAATTTTTCTTTTCATCTTCAGTAGTTAACTTTGTTTGATCAATTCTCATTTTCTCACTACCAAATGTCTTGTTTTGTATGTATTATGTAAGGAGAAGTTAGATGTTGATAGAATTTTTCTTTTCATCTTCAGTAGTTAACTTTGTTTGATCAATTCTCATTTTCGCATTACCAAATGCTTGCTTTTCGTATGTTAAGTAAGGAGAAGTAATACGTAAATAACTGATTGGGACTTAAATGGTTATACAAGAAAATGGGTTGGGTTTCCTTAACACACAAGCTTCATTAGAAACTGGCTAGCGTCAATTGCATAACTTAAAAGTTATTAGTTCTAGGCGGCGCCTTTCTTCTTAAAGCTGTCAGGGATGCCTTGAGTTGGTGCAACACATTAAGATGAAATTTGACTAGCCTGTAAGTTTAGTCTCCTGAAGCGTTGGGATCGAACGAGGGGCAACGCAAGCAGCGAGGGGACTGAGGAGAGGGAGGAGTCTCATTTCCCCTCCCTCTCACCATTCCCCTCGCGGCTTCGCTGCACGCTTCCCAACGCTTCAGGAGAGCCGCCTTGCAGTTTGACTGACATTTATACAAAGCCTCTCTACTTTTATTTGCATGTGCATCTTTTTTCGTTTGATTAGCCTTAGCAGTTTGTTGTTGTTGTTAGTGATTACCTGATTAAAGGAGTATATAAAAAAGCTGTTTTTATTTTTCTTTATTTCGTAACAGGTTACGGTCGTGACTCAACAAGGAACCAACACTAGTCTGCCGTCCCAGGGTTTTCGTACAGGCCCTGAGCCTCCGCTGACCGGTCCGACTGTCAACGCAACTGCACTAAACCATACTTCTGTGAAAGTCGCGTGGTCCCCGCCTGAAACTAGATTGCTCCGTGGAAAAGCTCAGTGGTATCGCGTGAGGTATACTGACTTGTCACTGCCATCTAAACCTGTCACGGTGTTTGGCACGGTGTCTGGTGACGTGACAAGCGTTATTGTGACTAGGCTGAAACCCAGCACTGATTATGACTTCCAGGTAGAGTTGGCATTAACGTTTTAGTTGAATTTTGAAATATTTGCAGATTTATACGTTGGCCTTCCATTTGATGAACTTACAACAATGAAACCAGCAGTGTGATAGACCCTTTCACGGTTTGTGTCACGTATACGTAACTTCTGATAAAATCCTAAAAATTACAACATCTGCAAGTTTTGATGTTGACAGGCCAAAAACTCGCTCACATACAGCTTCGTAAAATTTTTAAGTTTTAGCACGAACTTGTCCCCCAACATACATTTCTCTGTAAAAAGTAGTGATTTCACATGGCTATATCTTCACCATCTTATCACATATCAATCCCAAGCTCGGCAGATATATTAACTCTAAAGCGTTATTTCAACCAATAGCAATTAAGTTTTGCTTATTGCTCCAGGAAAATTTTTGACAAAAACCGTGAAAGAGTCTAAGGTGTTTGTGCGGTCCAAGTTTTCCCCTCTCGGTTCATAGCCACAATACTTGTGGAAATTAGTTATATTACCGGTTCATATTGAAAGAATGTTTGAGCTCATACTTAAAAATGTTGTCGGAGGCCTTTGAGAGTTTTCAAGATATTGGTCATAATTTTCCGCTAGACCAGTCTTCTAACTGCTCCCGTAACACATTTTTTATTACCTGCTAACCAACTCAAAACTCGTATGGGGCTCACTGAAATCATGTTATTTTCACCGCTATTCAGGTTGTGATGAACAATGGTGCTGGAACAGCGGCGAGTCTCCTGGTTAAGGAGCGAACTCGAGATGGAGGTTAGTGCAAAATTGTAAAAAGTCGGTAAGATGATTATGACTAAAGACTGAAGACTAAAAAAGGGGTAGTTACATTGCCAGTGATTAAACAGATTAGGGAACGGTTCGCACGATGATGAAAAGTGATGGATTTTGAAAATGCATTTTCCAGGCCTGGAAAAGTCATGAAGTGTGGGGAAAATTGCTAAGGTCATGAAAAAGTAACGGAATTTTATTTTTCCCTTGAACTATGGTTTTTGATGAATGAAATCTTAAAAAGTGAAACTATTTAGCGCTAATGTGCCAAAAAACGCCATTACCACACGCGTGTCGTACGTGTACACATGGCATGTAAAGTTGCATTAAAGTGCTTGTTCTGTTGGAGTCAATAGATTCCTTGGTTTCTCAAATATTGCTACAGTTCGTTTGTGTAGCGCGCAATCTCTAATTTTCTCTTGTCATAAAGATTAACGTGATACCGCTGAACCATTCAGAGCTCACCTTCGACGATAAGCTTGTTCTTTGTATAGGGTTTTTCTTCATTGCTCGGTTACCCAGTAGTATAAGCTTGGTTCTTTTTCTTGGTTCTCTTTGTCCTATTGTAAAATCTCAGTTCTTAAATCTGCGCCGTTGTAAAAGCTCGTGTTTCAAATTTACCCTTCGGCAAAAGCTCTTATCTTAAATTTGCCTTGTTGTAAAAGCACATATCTTAAATCTACCTTGTTGTAAACTTTGGTAACTAGGGGTAAAAAAGAAATATCAATTTCTTGTTTTAGCTCCGGAAGGCTTCGACACTCCTCCAAAATTGTACGTTATAAGCAGTAGTGAAATACGCGTGTCGTGGACCCCACCCACCACTCCGAATGGACGAATTACCGTGTATAATATCTTGGCGTAAGTAATGTTGAGTGGTTACTACTCTTGTGTAGTCGGAAAAAAACCCACAGGTTTTACAACCCAATTATAGGACTCGATAAGGCTGCGATTTAACGTCCTTATTCGAGAAGACGAGAAAGTCTACAACCATCGGTAGATGTTAGAGCAAATGCAGCATCTCAGTTATTTTAAGACCCTGAGTGATGGCCCTGTACCGGGATTCGAACCCAGCCTCTTGCACCAAATACTGGTGCCTTACCAACTAGGCTAACCAGGCGGTTAAAGGTAAAAGATCAGTATATGCTATCTTTTTGACATTATTAAACTCATACAAAGCTTGGAAAATTTTGACCGGATTTTCAAAGATTTAAAATTTTGATATTAATAAAAAACATAGTTATCACAGATTTCACATTTATATTTAAAAAATTAAAAGTAAACAGCTTCACCTTTGAACTTTCTATAGTCTGAGTGGTGCGAAGTGTCCTGTTTATTGTAGTGGGTTTTCACTCAGAGATGCCAAAGACGAAAGATGAAGCGGCCATGTTGGTGTCCTTAACAAACGAAATCTTCAAAAGTCATGTTTAAGGACACCAACATTGCCGCTATGACGGTAGATAAAAATCTCTCTATTAACTAGATATCTTCCTATTGCCCCAAGTGTTTCTTGTTCTACGTCTACATGTCCACCATTTCCGCGTTGGAGATTTTATGTCGTGTAATTTTACTTTTGTTGCTCGTAGAAATGGAGTCAGGAGAGCTAGTACAACTGGTGCTCTGACAACAAAGATGCTAACTGGATTGTTGCCGTACGAGATGTATGAGATCAGGGTAGGTGTATGAGATCAGGCAGATGTATCAGATCGGGGTAGATGTATCAGATTAGGTTAGGTGTATGAGATCAGGGTAGGTGTATGAGATCAAGGTAGGTGTATGAGATTAGGGTAGATGTATCAGATCGGGGTAGGTGTATCAGATTAGGTTAGGTGTATGAGATCAGGGTAGGTGTATGAGATCAAGGTAGGTGTATGAGATTAGGGTAGAT
>JAOBRD020219719.1:0-25816 GCA_027575215.2 Hydrozoanthus sils | reverse complement strand
CCCCAGCGTACGTTTTGTACACTCGTAAAAATGCACGACCCCTAACTTACCATCCTTGAGGTAAAAATGGTGACTCCATCCTTAAACTTTTCGTTACTTGTCGTTACTTAGAATAACACTTTAATTGGGTCCATGGCCCTGCAAGGTGTTTTATTTATTCTAATGGATAGGTGCATCATATTGCCTTTTCCATCTTCGTTGTCGTGTCTTTTCTTCTCCTTATTCAGAAACAAAGGTACGACGAGCTGAAGTTTAAAGAAAAAGGTAATGATGTTGAGTCAAGCAAAAGGGATCTTCTCAGACGCGTCTTGTGCAAAGGATTCTTCTGTAATGTAGCAAGGAGGTAGGTTGGTATTTGGCACACGTGCACACGACAATCACAAGGCTCGAGCTTAACTTTTTAGTCCACTAGAAACGTTTTGCTAATAATTTTTTTTCTACCGGAAGTAGGAACTTCACTAGCTAGTTTTTGATGCAGCTACTTTCCGTTGAGAACTAAGTCAATGTAAGGATTTAGCGATCTGGGCCCCCTTGTTTCCAACCCTACCGAGACTATTTTTGAATTTACAATATTTTTCTATGAAAAGTCTAAACAGTATTTTATAAGAATAGCAAACATTTTCCTTGAGAAGAAATAACTGGTTGATTTTTGTCTTAACCAAGCCGGATTAAAGTTAACCAGCCTTTGAACCGAGCCCTGAAAAGTGTTACAATGATAGATTACAGGGACGAATGTTTATAAGACGTATTTTCGTAAACTCCCTGATTAGAGTGACAAATAACTGGGTTGAATGCCCAGAAAGCTTATTTCCTGACACTTCTTAATAGAGTATGAAATAACAGGGATGATCTTGAGAATCCTTGATTCCTACTACCCCTTGTTAGAGTGTGAAATAACAGAGACGAAACTTGAGAAGCCTTGACTACTACTACCTCTTGATTTAGTGTAAAATCACAGGGATGAATCTTGAAAAGTAATGATTCCCAATACCCCTTGTTATAGTGTGAAGTAACAGTGTTCCTTTCCTAACAGGAGCACAAGCGGATCAGGTTTTCGGACTATGGACGGACACGGAACAACTGTATATATACATCCCTCGTCCGTGGTATGATTCAAAGTTTTCCCTCATCTATTAAAGTTGTTTGGACCCATCTCATTTTAACACTTATGTACGACTTGAAGAAAAATATATTTTAGTTTTCACTAGACGCACTATATCTCCTTATTGTTACTACTGATTACTACGTTCTATAGTTTCCCCTATATAAGAGATAAGTAAATCTGAACCAATCAGACATTTTATCTAAATAAAACTCTAAGGATTCAACTTGTGGTCTACGCCTATTATGTTTCGAGATAAGATAAATGTAGACAGAATGATAAAGAAACTGCGATTTTTTGTTATTCATGCAGCTGTTCGGATACGAGGACAAGTTGGACTGGATAATATACCACGATATTGTTTGGACCTCAAAGATATACATGCGGACCGTATGCCCAGTATGTTGAAACTTTTATGGTATTCTCTAGTCGTGTTCGAAGTTGATAACTTGTTGATACTTTAAGTCCTTTGAACAAATTTAGTTGTTCTTTTTACGTTCTGTTCATAATAAAGTTCCTATGACATGAATACTTTGTTACCTCAGTGGAACAACCTTGTAAAATGAGGAAGAGCCCTGGGTGAAAACTTTTTTTTCGAACTATTTTATGGTTCTCGAGATATTAACTCTTAATGTTTTCAACTGATGACTTCACTTGCTGGTTAAGCAAATTTTCAATTGAATAAACTTATCCACTGAGGTAACAAGATATTTCATGTCATTGGCACTTGAAGGAAAACGCATACTAATAATGTTGTTGTTGTTGTTACATTGCATTTGGCTTACATAAAGTAGCTGCCGATTGCGATTTTAAATGGGATAGGTTAGGCGCTATGTTAATCACTGAACAGATAGACTGGTAAACCAGAGCGCAAATTATCCCCGATGATAATCGGAAAGCTGACCCATTGTGTGTGCCTCTATGTATAAATAACAGGTGTTGCAATTAAACCTGGTCGTGCTGGTTAGTATTTTACTGGTGAACTAGAATGTACTACCGTAATTTATTGTTTCTCCTTTCGATACCTCTGGATATCAGTTTCCTTAAAAGACGTCATGCCGATGCTTCGTAGTTTCTCAACCTATACTGTTTTTTAGATTCGCTATGAGTGGATAAAGGATCTGCTGCCGAGACTTCATGATATAGACGTGCGCACACTGTCAGGTTGGACAGAGAGAGACTGTAAACAAGAGCGTACCAATAGTAAAAACGAATCAACAGAAGTTGATATGAGAGGGGAGACACCGAATTTGGAAAAAGGTTCGAAAAGTTTTGACTGTTAATGTACAACTGAACTACAAGAGTGGTATAAATGAAAAGACGAGAAAAGTAATCTAGAAAGAGAAGAAACGTCTTTTACTTGAAAGAATAACTCAATTTGGATTAGTAAGTTAAAGTCAAATTCGAACTAGGTAGGGAATAGGAGTATGATTCGAAACTGGATTCGGAACTGAGGTTGAATTGGAATTTGAATTCTAAAATCATCGAATTTTAACCTGGAATTGTATCTAAAATAAGGTTTGATCTGCAATCCAAACTGAAATCGCAGTGAAAATGGGATAAGAACAAAAATTTAGCGACCTTCATTACTTTTACAGATGATGTGTCTCAAGTGTTGAAACTATCAAAGCGAAGCACAGAAGATAGCGTGGTTGCTGCCAGAGAAAGATATCTTGCTCGAAAACTAGCCCGCACTCAAAAATCGCAAAGGTGAAAAGCATGACAACCGTCATATACACTTAGACACCATTTAAAAATCGATAGCAGTTGAGACAAAATGAGGAAAAGCGCATCCACAATAGAGCCCTACATACCATTGTCATGTAACGCGCACTGTTGACTGATTTGGTTACACGGCATCAAACCATGTCACCGCCGCCTGGTTAACCTAGTTGGTAAGGTGCCAGTCCGTCGTGCGGGAGGCCCGGGTTCGATTCCTGGTGCTGGACCTTCACTAGGGTCTTAAAATAACTGAGGAGAAGGTGCTGCCTTTGCTCTAACATCTGCAAACGGTTAGACCTTCGCGTCTTCTCGGATGAGGGCGTTAAACCGTAGGTCCCGGGTGGCAGGCCTCGAAGGAGAACTTTAAACCTATTGCCTGTTTTCCCGTGACTCCCAAAGTCAAAGATATTATAAAAAAATAAAAAAGTAAAACAAAACAAAGTACAGTTAAAAACTATAACTAACAGTTGGGATGATATGCCATTACGTGAACTGTTGAACCCAGTCGCTGGTCTCCCCAGCTGTTACCACAGTCTAGCCATTATGCGTTTAGTTTATGCCCGGTTTGATCCAGAGAGTTAAAGTGCCAGTGGCATGAAATATTTTGTCACGTCAGCAGATAGGCCTTGCTAAATGAGGAATAGCCGTGAAAGTTTTTTGTTAAAATCTGTTATGGTTCTTGAGATAATAGCATTTGGTGTTTTGAACTGATGACGTCAGTTGTTGGGCAGGCAAATTTTCAATTTTTTGAAATCTGCTGCCAATCCATAACCTTTGGATGAATTTAGGCCAAACTTGATATGACGATGTATCTCGAGGTATTCTTCAGAATAGTTAATTTTCGTCCAAAGGTTATGAATTGGCAGCAGATTTCAAGAAATTGAAAATCTGCCTTTCCAACAACTGACTTCATCGGTTGAAAAGAATGTTTAAATCTCGAGTACCATAACAGATTTTGACAAAAACACTTTCACCGTTATTCTTCATTTCGCAAGGCTCTTTCCACTGAAGTAATAGAGACTTTCATGTCATAGGCATGTTAAAGAACAAATTATGTTGAAAATGAAGAACAAGTGGTAGAGGCAACAAATAGATCAATCTCACATACAAACATTTTAAACTAAAAAAAATTAGTTCGTTTAACATAATGAATTTTAAAACAACGTTAAGCAAGTTTCGTTTTCCGTAATGATGAAAATATTTTAATTTTAGGTCGCTGACATAAAATGCCAATTAGAAAGGGAAATATTACTTTTGACCAAAAAAAAATAATTTATTATCAGATGTTTATGACAATTTATTAAGCGATTTCATATTATAAACACACAATTACAGATATCTTGCACCAGATGTCTTAAAGAGCCTATGTTAACTTGATAACTGTTATGAAAATGAAAGTTATATTGAAGTACTCGGAAGATAAATAACGCTCCCTGCAGGAATGGAACCAACGATCATCTGAATACGAGAATTGCTCTACTTACTCTTCACACGAGGAGTTGAGTTGGTTATTTGGCTCTTTAAGAATCAAGTTGATGTCCAACATTTACATGCTGTCTTTAAGAACTCTCATTAGGTTATTTTGCTATGTTAGCTGCTGTACCTCGATAGAGCATGTGACCAGTAATCGGAGGGTCATCTGTTGGATTCCTGTGAGTGACCGAGATTCCCATGTGAGTCTCTGTAGCTCAGTGGCTAGAGCATCCGACAGGCAATCATAAAGTCATTGGTTTGATTCCTACCAGTGACCGAGATTCCCATGTGAGTCTCTGTAGCTCAGTGGCTAGAGCATCCGACAGGCAATCATAGGGTCATTGGTTTGATTCCTACCAGTGACCGAGATTCCCATGTAAGTATCTCTGTTGCTCAGTGGCTAGAGCATCCGACAGGCAATCGTAGGGTCATTGGTTTGATTCCTACCAGTGACCGAGATTCCCATGTGAGTCTCTGTTGCTAAGTGGCTAGGGCGTCTGACCGGTTGGTGACTAGAGCGTTTTTCTGAGTACTTTAACTAGGGTAGCATTTCCAGCATGGGATTTTGTCCACTTCCAGTGTCATTGACTACCGTAAAATGTCATCCAGTAGATAACGTTGAAAACCCCAAATGCAAATGGAAAGAGAAACCTTGAGTAGACATCAATTAAAGATGGCGGACATCTTACTTTGGTGGACCGGTTTTTGAAAAGCTGTTTTAAAAAAGGGTCTCTACAATAGGAACCCTGTGGCGTCAAAGTGTGATTGAAGTTGTTGGTTGTATTCGTGAACCCACTTCCAGTAAACGTCGAATAAGCAGAAAAGTCTGTCCCTCTATCGGTTTCTTTGTTTCCTAGAGTCGTATTTCGCTTTTTAGGAAATCCATCTTGAATATATTGGTTATTGATTACTGAATACTCCTCGGTGTTTTCCTGGCGGAACAATCTTCATTAATAAAAACGTGCAAACATTATATATTAGATACTATTTCCCGAGAGGAAGGTGAACAGTGGTAGGTGGGAACAGGTGGAAGCTAAGCATCCACGCTGAAAACGAAAGTCGTTTTAGTGCATAAAGTTAAAAAGCCCCTAAACTGGTCGCTTGATCTGGTTATCTTCGCAAAATCAATCAGTTTACAAATCTTCAGATGTTCCTTACCGTACATGGTTGTACGAGTTACTAGAATTTGTAAACAATGAAATTTCGACTTTTGTTGCCCTCGAACTTTGTTCTGAGTTTTGGGAAGAAAGAAAACTCAGTTTTTATCGTTTATCTGGATATTGCTGGACTATTTAAGTAATGAAGGTAGAGATATGAACCAAGCTCTTCGAATGAACCTCTTTCAGCAAGACCAAAGCCAAAGCTTATTTAATAAATGCAATTAGGGTGAAATGCAAGGAAAATAGATTTGGTAATTATTTACTATCCAAACGAAGACTCTATCTCAAGTTCCATAAAAAAAGAAGTCTATTGATGTCAGTCAAATGATGACTCGGTAAAGCACATTTAGGACAACGATAAGGCAAAGCATAATATTTGGCAAGGCTGCATTGACAGGCCACTGATTACCTTATTTTTCTTCTCCTTTTTTTTTTGCCTTGAGCATCTTCCATTCCACCAGATGGACGACTCAGAACAAGGTAGGTTTACGTTCAGCACGATGACGTACTCCAGGAATGTACAAAACACGAATAAGAATGAAACCAAGAGATACCAGTCTATGGCCTTGATATAGCTCACTCGGGGCATACTGGCGTTTACTGCCCCCCAAACCGTGGATATTGTTAGCAATGTCGTAATAGTGAGCCCCACGCGGGCTGGGGTCGAGTCCTGGTCGACCCAGAAAGACATGGACGCCATTAGCACGATGAAGATACACGGAACGTAGATTTGAATCAGGTAGTATCCCATGCGACGTGTTAACACAAACGTGGCTGTCAGAGTTGAATAGCTCCCTAGAATGAAATATTTTGTGGCAAAAAAAAACAAAAATGAAAGTCATATTTGGTTCTGTAGGATAGTATTGGTCATCCATAGAGCTAGAACGTTAACAATAGGAAGATTTAGCATCACGTATACGCGAGACGCGAACGTGAGATGTGATCACGTCAGCAAGATTTTCCCGCGTCTGCCGTCTCACGTTTGCCGTACGTACGCCAAGGTAAGGGCTTTCGCTTTTGATATTTACGTGAGATTTTTTTATCTTTTTCAAGCTTAAAAACAAATTTTAAGTCGTAAAAAAGGTAAAGAGATGTTATGCTTAATGTTAAGTTAGCTAAATTGAAGAAACAACACAAGAAATTGTTCAGATAGTGCCAATTGGCAAGTTTTTATCAGCGGGAATCGAGCAATTGTTTAATGTGACATAAGTGAGATTTAGCACCGCGTATACGTGAGACGGCAAACGTCCATTTGACGTCTGCTGTTTGCCGTATATTTGTTTGTTTTCTTGGTTTTAGCTTCACGTTGACGTGAGCTTCAAGCGAAAACACACGAGCGACTCGAATTAGACTGGAAACTAGTGTCAAGTAAATTAAAAGTAATAAAGGCCTATTCTGAAAGTACATATTAGCAAGGAAAAAATATTTTTTACTGTTTGTATGTCACAACTAACAAATGTTTGATTCGCGTGACGAAAATAGCCAATTGGCACTATCTGAACAATTTCTTGTGTTGTTTCTTCAATTTAGCTAACTGAACATTAAGCATAACATCCCTTTACCTTTTTTACGACTTAAAAATTAATCTATTTTTATGAAAAAAGATAAAGTCTCACGTAAATATTAAACGCGAAAACCCTTACCTTGGCGTATGTACGGCAAACGTGAAACGGCAGACGTGGAAAAATCTTGCTGACGTGATCACATTTCACGTTCGCGTCTCGCGTACACGCGATGCTAAATCTCCCTATATACAAACAGTAAAAATTGTTTTTTTTCTTTGCTAATGTGTACTTTAAGAATAAGATTTTAATTGCTTATAATTTACTTGACATTAGTAAAAGAATGCTCGAGTCGCTGGCGTGTTTTCGCTTGAAGCTCACGTCAACGTGAAGCCAAAACTAAGAAAACAAAACAAAAATACAGCAAACAGACGGCAAATTGACGTTGGCCGTCTCACGTATACGCGGTGCTAAATCTCACTAATTAGGAAGCCAACAAACAAAGGACCTTAAGCAACAGGGACGCCGACGACGACGGCAGAGAACAATAGTGAATACAATAAAGGAAAAGGTCAAAACAATGGTATTCCCTAGGAACCCAATTTAGGGGGGTGGGGTATTATGTGCCGCCACCCACCACCTTTTTTCAAAAAGGCTGAACTTCAGAGCAAATATATCATGTTCAATAAAATAGATGTTGATAAAGTGCTTGCATCAACGCCTTCCTTGTGGAGAGAGTTGTCCATAATACAATAAAAACCAATATCCTTAAATCAGGTTTTGATAAATTGAACTCAGAAAAAGTGGTGGGGGTGGGGTAGGGGGATCTGTGCCGCCACCCACCACCTCCCCCGACAAAATCGGGTTCCTTAAAAATACCATTGTTTTGACTTTTTCCCTAACTGCACGTTGGAATGCACCGTGCTAGCCACCTGCACGCCGTTTTCTTCAAAATTACGTGAAAAGCTTAACTTTTGAGTTCTTACGATTATCTCAACAGAAAAACTTCGCAATCTTTATGAAGGAAATTTTAATTTTTTTTTCTCTTCAAAAAGCGTAACTAGGACAAAACAAAGGCCAAGTGAGCCACATCGGTCGAAGGAGGCAAACTAAAAAGATGTATTTTGTAAGCCGTTGTGGTCGATACTGCCGTCTTCGTTGCTTTCGAAAGCTCCCTAACAAAGCAATTTCAATAACTGTCTGCACGTTGGAATACACCATGCTGGCCACCTGCTTGCCAATGTCGTCAAAATTTCAACGTGAAAATCTCGGCTTTGGAGTAGTTAGACTTCGGGAACGACCAACATAATTTTTTAAAATCCTTTTTAGCTTCTTGAGGGAATATTTAAAGTCTTCTGTTCACCAAGCTTTTAAGTTTCTCATAGCTAAAGAAACGATCTACAGAAAATTCCGGGTCCTTAAGTCGCCTTAAATCACACTAAATCGCAGTCATTTTTCACCCCATTTTTCCTTAAATCGCACTTTTTCACCCCATTTTTCCTTAAATCGCACTTTTCACCACATTTTTCTTAAATCGCCTTAAGTCGCAATAAGTCGCTCTAAATCGCGGCGACTTCAGCCTAAGATCCTGCTTTATAATACTTTGCTGATCACAAAGGGATGGTGACTTAAACATTAACGTCTAAAATTGACCATAGAAACACATGGAGAGAATCTGTAAACCTCAGGTTTGACATAAACAGTGTTAGTGCAAGGAAGAGTTTGACCAGTTGTAACCTTCCCTGGGCTTCTTTGAATGGTTCAAGGTTCGCAATGCATTGTGGTAATATGTACAGCCGCCATCTTTGTTGGAACCAGAAGTGCGTTTTTGTGAATCTGTCGACGATGTTACAGGCCTTGTTGCTTACAGTGTCAGCTTAGGCAGTGTTTACATGATACCGGATCGAGTTTTATTCCGGAACGAATTCGTCCCGGTTCCATACAAATCGTCGCATTTGTTTACATGATACTTCAAAATTTTTCATACCGGAATGACTCATTCCGGAATGAATTCATCCCGGTTCTCGTACCGGATCGAAATTTTCGATCCGGAATGAAATCTGATCACAGTTTGTTCCGGTATCATGTAACGAGCGTACGAGTTCATACCGGTACAAAAATGGCTGCGAAGGCCGGACTTCCGATAGACTGGAACGAGTAGAGCGTGCGCATTTCAAAATTCTTTACAAGACGCAGCCACCTTCTTTGTAGTTACCAGGCTGACAGCTTGTTGTTATCGCTTCGTTCCAGTATCATTTTAAACTTATTTATATAAACACGCTACTGAATTTGTTCTCGTTCCGGAATGAAACTCGATCCGGTATCATGTAACTAAACACCGCCTAAGTCATGGTTGCAAAGACTCGATCTTTCATGCATTTCATACAAATATGTTAAGCTTATCGCTATATACTTATGAAGAGAGCAAACTTTCTTTTTCCAAACTTGATAACGTTTGGCTGCCTTGACATTTATTTGTCAAGCATGTCTCCTAGTTATATACGAACTTGATGATAATTAAGCTTTTAGAAGGTTTAAAACTTTTACACTTGGTTTCTAAGCATTTGGTTGTTCATGTTAAAAAAACAATTCTATAACTAAATGCTATCTCTCAGTTTACTTACCAGCGACGTATTTGTATGTCTTTGCTCGAGTTGAATATCCCGTGATTACAAACTGCGCCATGGTGGAATCAATCAAAGTCACTCCAGGATCCTTGCGCCACACATAGTACAGGTCAGCGGTCGTGTACGCATCTGGAAAACAAAGTCCCGGTGCTTTAAAACTGGATATCTCAGAGTCAGTGACAAACTACTTTTAAGAATTCCAGCACTGCACATGTGTACAGACCCTTGAAATGGTATTGTCTTGTGTATCATCTTCTGATCCAGGTTAATTAGCCAAACGATTTAAAAGGATCATTATTTATGGAAAAGGGTTTGGTTTTGTTGTTTAATGACATTTTGACTCAAGGAGTTACGGGAGAACAGGAAATAGGACTCGAGGTCCCCTTTGAGGTCTGTCACCGGGGACCTACGGTTTAACGTCCTTATCCGAGAAGACACAAAGGTCTAACCGTTTGCAGATGTTAGAGCAAAGACAGCACCTTATCGTCAGTTGTTTTAAGACCCTGAGTTAAAGTGATCTTACACGAGGCAATTTTTTTGTTCAACTTGTATCGCAATGGCGTTGCGATACAAGTTGCACGAGCCATTAAAGCATTAACACCCCCTGCAATGGCTAAAATTGATGGGAGACAAGTTGCAGCAAAAGTAAAATCCGGTTCTACTTTTCGCAACGATTGCAGCTACTTTCTTCAAGTTGCTGGAGCTATTGCACCGTGTAAAACTCCTTCTGCAACTTGTCTCGCAACGCCATTGCGAGACCAATTGCACAAGAAATTGCCTTGTGTAACATCAACTTTAAGGTGGGCACCGGGAATTGAACGCGAGCCTCCCGCACGACAGATTGGCGCTTTATTGGAAGCAGTTAGCTTAGTGGAACTTACAGCTGACTAAAGTAAGATGACAGGTTTGTGTGTCCATTGGATAGTGGAGCAGATCCATATTGCACATGGCTGTGACAGTGGCTCTAGTAGGCAACATAAAACCATCCATTAATAACTCAAGATCGAAGGACTTATACGGAGGCCAGGTCATCCCCTCTCCCGCCGAGATCTTTGGTTTTAGTATTAATGAAAAAGTGAAATGGTTTCAACAAACAAGAATAAGGGCAACGAAAATATTCATAGGTACATGGTTTGCGCTACTCCTGAAAAAACTCTGGAATTTTGAAATATCCTTGCAGAGCCAGCTTTGAATTCTCCTGGAATACTTCTTGAATTTTTGAGAGAATATTTCAACTCTATAACAAACTTAAAACCTACTGAAGCATCTTGATAGCAATTGTACATTTTCTATTTAGAATAAATTTCCGGAGGTTTCTTTTTGCTGGGATTTGGGTCAGTTTTTGTGTATAGGAAAGGTCTTCATACTACATGTAAATGTTTCAGCTGGAGTCAATCCAGATTGTATATTTCGAGTAATTGCTGCTGCTGCCAAAGTTTATGTTTCATTTCTTACCATTTAAGTTGTTTCGAAGAATTAGTTTAACACAAGAGAAAATGAGAGGGCAGAGAGGGACATTGAGGGCGTTGGTCAGGTTATGTCGATCCCAATAAAGTTATTTTTAGCTTAAGGAAGTCTGTTTTCCGAGACGTCCACACAGAGTACAACTTCTCTTTAGTAGTCACTTAATATTCATCGACAAAACTTACCCCAACGCTGTCCGCTATTACTTTCCTTTTACACCGTCACGGCACTCACTAACTAACAGATCGAGGTCAGCTTTGATACTGACGTCTCTGAAAACATCGTCAAACGTTAATGGAATCGACATACCCCAGTACATAGACTTGGAGCATCTTTCTATGTTCCCTCATTTTCTCTTGTTTAACGCTAGGATCTACAAGAAGCGTGGTCATATGTCTTGTAATTAAACAATGCAACTGTCAAAGGTGATCGACATTCTCTTCACTGAGGAAAGTAACTATAAAGAGATTTTTACCTGCTTCCCCAGAACACAGTTCCGTCAGGAGCGATGTCTATCTTGTGATTGTTGGTCATTAGGTGGTGCATATGTGAGGTCACAGAGTTGTCAAATACTGTATCAGGAACCCATATATAGTCAGCCGGGTGTGAGGTACCCATCATAAGGACAATAGAATAATTTAGATTATGTACTAGTCTCGAGTCACGCCACACCTGTCGAAAGTACATATCTACGGTATAAACCTGTCCAGAACAGAAAGTATACTCTTTTAGAACAATCATTCAGACTTAAAGTCCCTATAAAGCTTTTTTTTTAATTTCCAGATGAAAAGTAGAACCCTTTATGAATAGTAATTTTCGAAAATAAAACCTTTTCTCGCTGTTCCTGTTACATTTTTAGGCTTAAAGCGTGCAATGCTGACGTAGCAAGGGTATAGCATGAGACAGAGACAATCTTTTTTATCTCAAAACATTGGATTCTGGCTACAATAGTCGCATCTTTATAACTTTAATCAACGGATCATTCCTTTGAAATTGTTTGAAACAAAATTTTCTTATCTTTTTTAAATAGAAATGCAATTTTTAAACAAAATCAACACAACTCACTGCTGCTACGTCAGAGTTTACCAGTCCCCGGCTTTTTTTATTCAAAAGCATACTTAGACATGGAGATTTTCTTTGGTTTTTCAAATTTTGAGTTCATTGATGACTACAGTTTTAATCTAAAAAGTAAAAAAATTAAGCTTTATAGGGACTTTGACCCTTTCAGCCCAGGCCAGTTTATCGACATCCAACTTCTCTTTACATAACACATACAAAATAAGTCATTTGGTAATGAGAAAATAGAAATTGATCAAACAAGGTAAACAGTTGAAGATAAAAATCCAAGTTCTCCTAAGCTGGTTATAAAAAAAGTATGGGTCCTAGTTGGGAGAATTTACCAACACAACATTTGTCGTGTTTGGGGCTGAGTAGATATCTCTTTCTGTCTCAAATGACAGGAGTTAAAGGGGAACTCCAGGGAAGTGAGCAAGTTTGATTCTAATGAATATCCAAGATTCCAAGAACTAATTAGTTATAATAGTTCTGATGCATTGGCATTTGAAGCGGGGTTATTTCCTTTCAAGTCAAGTAAAAATGTAAATGAACCAACGGCTCAGAAAGTTGTCAGCGTAACTTCAAATTACGTCACCGCGTCAAATCCGCGTCGCGTCAAGATATTAGGAAGTGACAGGTCTCAAGATAGATTCCAGGTTTTCGGCATGTGTATGTCACCGTGCAGCTCAGATTCGAATAATTTAACTAGGAACAAAATCCAGCCATATATATCAGTTTGAATCAAACTTTGTTTGACGCGGTTACGTCACAAATGACTGCTGACCCTCGTAACGCGGCTCAAATCTTAACAAGATGGCGTAATTTCAATTTGTTTTTTCACAAATTTAAACTAAAAAATCTGTTCTAGAAGTTGAGGGTAATAATCAAAACCATGACCAAAAATATTAAGAAAACTGAAAAAGAGCAGTTTACTTTGTCCCTGGGGTTCCCCTTTAAACGTAAAAACTAGAGCCACTCATACAAATACTATGGATCATTTCGATCTAAAACATATTTCTGTTGTCGTTATCATTATCTCTGTTATTTGTTACAAAGAGTTCCTGTCACATTTGACCCCATCATCATGACAGTGAAATATTTAACACTTGTTCTACCTCGATTGAGGTGGAGAGTGGCAGAATATTTACTGAGCGCCGAAGGCGCGAGTTAGATATTCAGTAAGCCATTATCCACCGAAATTGAAGTAGAATAAGTGTTTTAGTGTATACCAGCGAGGCAACTGACCTATAGAAACTTCCTTTAGAGAAACACAAAAAATTTGCAAGAAAAAAATTATTACTTGAATCACTGAAGGTGACGAAATTCATGCGCGAGCAGCCCATTTTACAACAAATATAAAATGTTACAAACGGCGTAAAACAGAGAACTCTTAAAAATCCTGCGTTTTTATAGCAAACTTTTTATCGTGATCCGAAACGGACGCGAAGCGACTACTATCGTCCGCCCTTTTGTTCCAGTGTCATTATCTACTACTTCGGAAGTAAATGTTGTCTCACATTTACTATTTCTAAACCAATCAGATCGCGTGTAGCCGAGCTGGTATATATTAATTACTATTTCTAAACCAATCAGATCGCGTGTAGCCGAGCTGGTATATATTAATCACTATTAATAAACTTTAAGACAGTCATCGTTTCATTCCTGAATACTTTTTACAATCAAGATTGTCGCTCTATACAATCACTACATAAACTTAAGGGTTCTGCCACACGGTGCAACATTGCAGTTTAAGATACGATGGCGGCAAAATCGACGACGAGCGCTCGCGAAAGCACACTTCTTGCTTTCCCTTTTCAATCACGTATGGCTATAGCTAGTTTGTCTGTCTTTATTGTCTGAATTACGCTTTGTGAGTAGAAAAAGATATTTTAAAACGGTTAAATGAAGATTGACAAAATTTTCTGTAGGTCGTTCTTGTAAAGTAATAACTTCAAAGTTGAGCTTTTCACGTTGTAGTCTGTTATGACAACTGAAGGTAACGAGTGGGTAGCACAGCGTGGGTCCTTGTATTACAACGACTAAGAAACCATCTAAGGCACTTACCATATTCACTTCCTGGACATATCGTAAGGCAATGACAGAGAAGTCCAAACTAACTTTAACTGCTTCTCCTAGAAAGGCAAGCGCAAAGTTAAAATTTAATGAAATCTTCCAAAATTAAATGGGCACAACTTGAATCTTGCAAGTCAACGAGCTTCGTTCAGAGGATTATCTTATTTCACTCCATGTAAGCGCATCCAGAACACTGCCGGATGGATGCCGGATCCCTGTCCTCAGGATGCCAGATGCTTAGATCGTAGATTCCGTGGATGCTGGATGTATTCCTTGTGGTGGTCGCCGGGTGCAATATACTAAAGGTTTTTCTGGATTCCTTGCCAGTGGATGACTGATCCCGCTCACTCTGATGCTCTGAAAGTGGGATGCCTTGCCAGTGGATGTCGGATCCCGCTCGCTCTGATGCTCTAGATGTTGGATGCCAGAGCTAAAGAATTGCTATGAATGCTGGATAGGCTTACATGGCTCATTTCACCGCCTTCTGCACTCCAGCTGTACAATGCTATACTAGAAACTAAGAATACGATTATAAAGAACCAGGCTCACCTCCAAGATTTGGACGAATTCTTGTGTCATATCCTTGAAGTAACTTGTTAATTGTTACGGAGACCTCGGTCAAATTTTGCTTACGGCTGAAAAAAGAATTATTGTAATAGATTGAAAGTGGTTATTCTTGTGGATGAGAATGATTAGTGAATACTGTTCAACAGGGACAGTGGTATTGAGACACTAAAGTAGTTTGGCTTGCAACCGCGCGTAAGTACCAAACATGTGGCAGATCCTTTCAAAAACACCGCGCGCATTTCACAACGCGCCGCGCCAATCCGACGCCTATTTAAGCGAACAAGATCACAGTTAACACATCGGCTGAGGAAGACTAGCAGAAAGCAGTCGAAATGTACGGTCCTCAGCGACTGACATCGTGAGACAATTGGACAAACTCACTAAGAACTATTCTGTTCAGAAACGAAGGTTTCTTCGGGAATTGTCTGGTCTATATGGTTTGATGCACTCGGGATGATTTATTTTCTAGAAAATTAGCTTTTTCAACATTTCGTCGAAATCGCTTGCTTTTTCGTATAAAACTTGACAGAAGTCATTTTGTCGCTCAAAATCTTATTTAACCACTGTATGGTTTTCGAACCTTTATCATTCATATCTTCAAATATAAAGTTTAATGCAGAAACTATCATTGTGACATATTACTCAGCGGATGCTTTTAATATTTGTTTTATGAACTGGCAATAAGAGTTTTCTGATTCTAGCTGATGAATTGAAGCCCTATTTCACTACACGGATTTTTTGGTACGGCAAGGATAAAAAAAAGTACGCGTACCAAAACATTGGTCCGGCACGGACAGATTTTGTCGTGCAAACGACTTTGCCCCATCCGTGCCAGACTAAAATTTCACCCGTGTTCGGACCGTGTCGAGAGGTAGTCCGAGCACGGATAAACTTGGTACGGTTATCCCAAACATCAGTAACGACGAAGACGAAGAACGAGATGATAAAAAGCCCAGGTGTAATGAAATATTTAATGAACCAACAGCTCAGGGTGATCAAACAGAGACAAAGAAAATGGTTTATAGAGGACATTAAAACCTATTGTGAAGTTCCGAGATACAAAACCTGTAAAGAGAACGACACTTACAATTTCTCTAAGCCATACTCTTTTTTTATATTTGGTACTCGTACCATTTTTATCCACGCCGTACCAAAGGTTCCCTGTAGTGGAAATGGGGCTTGAAATTACTACAAGAGCCTAGAGACGACCGTAACTATTTCAACGCTCTCTTTATTGATGGATTGTTTAATATGTATGGCCCCAAACTTTGTTTGCGCTGCATTAATTGTGTTGTTAATGGTAACTGACATTAAATAAACAAAATACGACCTCGCTGTATTCCAGTTATATTGCCACTCAAAAATAAAATTGACATTATACAGCAAAAAGACAAGATGTGATATTTGAAACCATGATTGATAAACAGACTGTTCACGAAGGCCGGCCAAGTTAAAAATGAAGATACAAAGATGCTTAGCTTTGTATGAACAGCATAACCCTGCAGAGTTTTACTCCTTAAGTGTTTGTATCAGAATGACTCGAGTGTCTCAATGCTGACTTGCATTTCAAATTACTTTGCTTTTCGCGCAAACCAGACAACAACAACAACAAGTAGAAAAATGAAAAATATGTCATACAAACCATTCCTCAAATCAGAGTTCTGTGTTCATAAAAAGGAACGATCAGCAGGTTGTTGCAAGTTACGATGTGGTTCCTTTTGACAAACCGACTTTAACTTTCATCTTAAACTCATTTTCCACCTCAAAACACAAAGTTTTTACTATTTTCAGTGGTTCAGATTTTTTTGATACTCGACGTTCCTTTCTTCTATGAAGGGCTCGCGCAACCATTTTTCTAATTTGTTAACATTCGTCTTGGTAAAGTGATCGATCGGCTTGAGATGGTTTATGCATACTTAAATGTACTTATGATCTCCACTCCGGCTTGATGGAAATCTCTTCGTGTCGTATAAATATTATTTGCCGCACTCGTCAGACAGAAATTCCGTCTGTGAACATGTAAGTCTTTAGCTCGACTGAATAGTTTAATTGCATGGCTTCGAAAAAAATCCACCTGTTAGAAAAACAGCCTTCATATAATGTGCTTGATTGAACGTTAACTTCCATCGATGATACAAGCGTAAAACAGTTTGTTTTCATGTTTATTTTAAAAGCAAATGTTTGCTTTCCCCATTCATTTTGACACTAATTAAAACTGAGGTGTCTTAACCTGTCCGGTCGCACTTCAAGTGCAAAAGCTTGTTCGTGCCTTGTGCACGGTAAATCCGGCTTTTAGTTAGCTCGAGCGATGCTCGTAAATTTTGGCTTCTGTTTCTTTTTCTTCTCTCTTTTCAAGACAGTCGAAAGATGCCCTCGTATAGTCTTTTAAAACTTTCTCAAAAAGCCTCGATCAAAAGTTAATTCATTTATGACAAAATTTATAAGTTGGAAACTATGAATCTTCTTTGATGGCTCTCGCCGAGTCAAGATGACTCAACAATGAATAGCTTGCGTACAAAGCTTGCTTTTTTTCTTCAGCTCTCATTACTTACACTTCAAGATACACTTTCAAACAGCAATAAGTTGTTTTCATCAAGTTCTCTAAACTCACCTTGATTTGGCGACAGTTTCGTCAAATGCGATGGACACCATCATCAACAAAACTGTGTAAATTACCTTTCCTGTCATACTATAGGTTCTGTGTCATTCAAGCTTTAGCCTTCACCACTTTCACAAAATTTTCTCTGTAGAATATGAAAACTTTATTTCAAATTAGTTTGTATAAACCAGTAGTGTGAGGAACGGCAACTGATGTTAAACTAAAAATGATGCGTTTCTTTTTGAGAAGACGCGACTTTGTCTCAACATAGGCGAACTAAATTTTTGGAATAAGATTGCTCTTCTTTGTCGTAAAACACAATTACGTGTAAGGACTGACGTTGCGTCTCAAGGCACTTACAAATACACATCTAAATGGACATAGCAAGGGGCATGATAATTATCTTTAAATTTTCTCTAACAAGAGAATGTTATTATGGAAGTTAGCGGGCTCACTCCTTTGGCAACGCCGTTTTTCAAATTAGAATGGAAGGCATGCTTACATCCACAAAATTCACCAATCTAAGTATTACCTTTCCAAGTTTCTGTTAATAGCTTGTTACGCATTACAAATGTACGTCAGAATATCAGAGTACATTACATTTTTGCCAACAGAAATTTCCGACTCGTAAGTTCTTTTTCTCAGAATCACTAAGAATGATCTAAAGCTTTTAGCCAGAAAAAACCGCTAATGATAAAAATGTAAATTTTTGGGGAGCTTCTATATCCTGTTCAAACACGATCAAGATTAACACTTAGTTAGACTCACCTACTTGACATTAACAGATCAAACGTAAGCTAAAAGTCACCCTTGTTATTCTAAGTCTACTGACAACGCACAATCAATAAACTCATAACAGGAATAGAAGCACAAAATTTATGCAAAACAAAACTAGTGTTCTCTCTTTTTCCCACAACGCCGAATCTCAGAATTAAAAGATGGCTCCTTAGCAAAACAAATTAGGACTTAATTTACCCTTAAGCTCTCCAAATGAAATGAAAGCACGGAATTAACATAACAACACTTTTTGCACTCAAACCGCAACGCACATAAGTTTTCGAATACCAAATCTTAACTTTAATGGATATTTGGGTTTTCAACACTTTTCAGAAGACTTTAAAACCTCCTTTAATTTATTGCTTAACATCAAAGACAGCGAGGCAATTTTCTTGGATTATGCTTTTCCGTACTTATAAATGTTCGGGTTCTTTGTAATAAAAGCGTTTTGAAGCGAAAAAAATTAGATCCGTCAGCGTTTGTCGAGGGCAAAGAACCGACAAAAAAACATAACATGTACAAACATAAAAACAAATGATATCAATAAAAAGCCGGACGTGACAAAAAAAACGTTTGCATTTCCCCGAATTTGTGTTTATATTTAAGATAACTTTTGACTTTTTTGTAACTAAGACGCATCAAAGAATTAAATCACAGAATTTATCACAAATTTTCGAGCAATTAATTTCTAGTAAGTTATCAAATCGTTTGTGCTGGAGTTTTCTTGCAATGGTATACATATGTCGACGTTTTATGCAATAGATTCATTCAGATAAGTTTGAAACAGTTTTGTCGAGCTAAAGTTAAACACGAATATTCTTTCTGGCTTATTTGAAAAGTTCTTGCCTCGATAGCCTTAATGGATAAGTCAAGAACTGTTTTTCCATGTCCCTCGTTTTACCCCATTGAATTAATCTTCGGCTTCTCTTCAACTAATAACTGCCGTAATTGAAAACTGAGTTATCTTTCAGTGGTAAGGATTCAAATTCATTAACTTAATCAGCGTGACTTTAAGCAGATAATAGCTAAACACTATGGACTAACGATAACAAACAACCACATTGAGAGAAAAGATGATATATAGGAAATTAACTTGGCACCACAAATGATTGCGACGCAAAAAAATTTCTTCATGATTTAAAGAACGTCAAAATATGGATTTAAATATAGAAATACAAATAAAATTCCCGCAACACTTTTTTAGATAAAGTGGTCTCTCAAAACAGCCTTTTTGTTGATCCAGAATTAGTGGATCTATACATTTCTTTTTTTTTTTATAAAATGAACAGAAGGGCAAAAAGTTGATTGCAGTTTTCTAGCCTGCATTCTGTTTCTATCTCAGAAATTTTTGTGTTTACAGTGATGCTGTGAATTGTCAGAAGCGCTTCAGGCTACTACTGTATATATGTATACATAGAGAATAATAACAACTTGTATTTGCCCTGGAGGGGGAGAATTTGCAACAAAGTGTGAACTTGAAGCTGTGCTGTGCTGTGCTGGTACAAAGGAAACAATAAAGCAACAACTTAGAAACAGAAGTTAAGCAAGGACAAACTGATTAATTGAAATTGTAGGAAAAACGAAAACGGTATTTATCAATCTTCCTTGCCACTAGAAAAGGGGAATAATCTAAGTTTTGCCGATCTACAGCATCAACAAACATCCCCATAAACCCACACAAAAGAAAGAGAGAAATTCTATGGCCTCAACAGGATTCGAAATCATGACCTACGAAACAGATCTACGTCGCTCTAACCAACTGAGCTACAGGGTTGTGGGATTTTGAGTGGCATTAAGTTTTCTAGTGGCAAGGCTTCACTCGAGTCTGTATGTTGTATTTACACATACACCGCTAACGGACAACACTATTTGGTTAAAGAATTTAGTTCTTAAAAGCTTTCCTTGCTCCCGTAATAGATTTTCTTCCCGAAAGGTAACTTCCAATCAATAACCCCATCTCCTCCCCAAAAAGTTTCTTTTCAGGTCTAATCAATCGCTCTCCCCTCCCATTGGGTAACTTTTCTTCGTCCTCTTAGTTCAAGTTGAAACTATCAAAATTTTCTTTTTTAGCTATATGTCGTCGTAACGAATCAAAACTGGTCTAAGACAGCATCTTGTAAATATATCGCAATATTTCTGATACAGCATCATAAAAATAAAAAAAAACAACTTAGAAAGTAAATGCTCCACAAGCTGAGTGCTCAGAAATAATTCCTAGTCACTGACGGGAATCGAAACCGCAATCCTCTGATTACCAGTCAGATGCTCTACCCACTGAGCTACAGAGAGTCACATGCAAAGTCCATATGTAATCATCAAGACTACAGATGTATAAGTAGATGGTTTTGAATGACAGCTGTCTAAGACTGCATTGCATGATTATTTGCAACTTATTTACAAACCATGTATGAAAATATTCCCCTAACTATTACAAATTGACGATTATCATTGTTCGTTGTGGACCTATCGCCTGTACCTTGTTGGCAGAAATATATGAGTGATTGAATTAGTGAACTGGCGATGGTTTCTGAGGTTATAAGAGCAATTGTTCTTGGGAGGTAAGAGGTGGTACAGGTTGTGTTCTGGACTAGATACAACTGACTCAGAAAACTTACTACATTGTTCGCAACATCAATTGTAACTATTGGACATATCGAGTTGCAAAACGTATGTGAAGCGGGAATAGACAAGAACTTAACATGTGGCTCGGTTCTCCATGTGAGTCTCTGTAGCTCAGTGGGTAGAGCATTAGACCGGTAATCAGAAAGTTGCGGGTTTGGAGGGGTCGGAGCAGTGGTAAGATAACTGCCTCCCGTTCCTGAGGTCCCCAGTTCGATTCCCGGCCTTGTCGAGGGTTGAATATTTGGGCGACCCTCTTTCCTGCTAAAGGCCACTCAGCTTTCCATCCTTCTGGGGTCGGTAAAATGAGTACCAGCATACATGGACCGCTTTGAAGCGGCTGCCAATTGCGCCTATATATTCTTGCGGTTCGCTGGAGGTAAACCGACCATTGTAAAGCGCCTTTGAGATTTTATGTGGAAAAGGCACTATTTAAATGCACCACTTTACTTACTTTTTACTTTACAATTCCCGTCAGTGACTCAGAACTTTTCTGAGCTTTCAACTTGTTGAGCACTTACGTTCTAACTTTCCAAAAAAATTGCCAACTTCCACATGGAATCGATTATTTCAGGACTGTAAAATCACAAATTGTCTGAAATAGCATGATAACATGTTGCAAATAGGCACTACATCAGTTGGCATAGCTATTACTCAAAATTTGTTTGTATTGGTTGCAACGGACCTGTCAATGATAGCATTTGGATCTTGGAGATAAAAACTGGTTGCACGAGAAAGTTGGTCCAACTTGTAATTCACGAAAAGTAGTTCGCTTACTTCGACTATTGACAGCTTGAAAAAATGCCGGTACGTATCTAGGGCATGAGAGTCATTTCGCCGCATGTAAGCGCATCCAGAGTACTAGTGTATGCCGGATGCTTAGATAGTAGATACTGGATGCAGCTTGTTTCTGGACGCTGGATGCCAGCTCCCTGTACCATCTGGATGTTGGATGCTTAGATCGTAGATTCCATGGACGCTGGAAGCATTCTGTGTTGTGAATGCCGGGTGCAATTTGCAAAACTTTTTCTGGATGCCTTGCCAGTGGATGTCGGATCCCGATCGCTCTGATGCTCTGGATATTGGATATCAGAGCTAAAAAAATTGTGGATGCTTGTTGCTGGATACGCTTACACGGGACAAACATGTGCAGTCCGGTTGAGATTGAACAACTGGCGCGAGATGGACTGAAACCCAGAGACTGGAAAACTTGGATAAGAAAATTCTGGCTGCGGCTTAAACAACCAAGACCAACCGTAACTAGACGCAAATTACGGAATCAGTAAATGTTCTTTGTTGTAACAGCTAAAGAGTGAGATTCAATGGTTTGGTGTTACAAATTCGGAGGAAGAGAATTAGGACCACCATTCGGTTAGCCATAAATATCTCTTTAGTAAAAATAACAGTGTGTAAATACTACAGTAATTCATCTTCCATATGAATTTTGCTTGTAACATATATGTAAGACAAGCATGCACTCTGTATCTAAAAAGTTGTTTTTCAAAAATGAAAGAATTGGAGTTTACTTTCCCGAGCTACGAAATGGGAAGTAATGAACGCATGAAGTGTTTGTTGTTTGTTATCAATCTGCAAACGTCCGCTGAGATTGAAATCCGAATTAAATTTCCAATCTAACACATCATCTAAGACTACGCAAATGAATTTTAGAGAGTCGTCACAACATGTAAACAACTGGTGAAGTTTACGAAGATTGCTGATAAAATTACTTACCACAGCCTGTGAAATTGTGCACGAAACAAATCTTCCAAAAAACCTGTTTATTTGAGTGCAGAAGAAGACCGTACCGATCAAATTTTAGGTCGCCGAAGCGTTCTTGTTTCAAAATCCGACAGTTACCTCCCTCAATACTCTGTACCGACTTGTTTACAGTGACAGAACTATCTGCGTTTTACAAAGGCAAGTAATTCATAGCCCAGGTGATAAGTTATTTTATCTGTCATCTTCAGTTGTAAACTGCCCAAACTCTAGGTAGCTCTAAGTAAAGAATTCCTTTTTCCGAAATGACATGAACCATTGTTTTGCACAAATTTCATCGTTATTCTATCTGTGTACTTCAGTCGTAAATTGTCCAGGTTTTAGGTAGTTGTCAGAAAAGAGTTCTCATTTGTAGAGAACATGAGCCATTATTTTTAACTAACCTCATCTCTACTTGCAAACACAGAATGTTGACCGTTCTCAGCAGATAGCGGGCGCCAAGCTTCCAAGAATTGTAAAGCTTTTTGTGCGGATGAAAAACTTATTGCTTTCTAGGTCCAATAAAGGGAGCAAGGTATCACCCTGTGAGTTTTAATTAATCCCAGTTCTAAAGCTGACAAAACAGCAGAAATTGGTGAGCTTTTAGACAATTCGGTAGCACACGATTTAAATAACGCCGTGCTTCCATATTTATAGAAAAGCGAAACACGACTTCAATAAACAGTTGTCTCAATAACCATACAGATTAGTTTTGAAGAGAAACACTTAATTAGATTGCTCTTGTTATCGAACAAACCCTGGCACCAGCGTATATGTCATTTAAAAGCAATACTAGTATATTTATTAAAAGCTCCCTAGGGAGCATATATCTTATTTGTCAATTTAAACTACACCACGAAGGCAAGTACAACAAAAGTATAAAACTGTGAAGCACAGAGTGACGTACAAAATAATTGTGACTGCAAAGTCCGTTAAGAGCCATTGTCTGAGAAAACCGGGCAAAGTCAAAAGACGGGGGTCGGCCAATTTCCCTGATGTTTTCAGCGTTTGTTTCCAACTAGGAACAAATAAGAATGGCGGCATTTAAACAAACTTCGGATTTTTAGTTTCCGAATTGACCACCCCCCTAGTTTTTGGGGCTCTGGGGCCCTAAATCCACCTAAAATTACGTTATTTTGCGGTGCCTTAAACAAAAACTTCGCAGTGTTACGCTAATGAAACTTTTCGAGCATTATAAGCATTGTCTCCTCTATTGATTTCTACCTATAAAACATAAATCTGTTTGATATAAATTTTCTGCATGGCAATCATAGCAATGTGGGTCCTTAGTGACCCCAGAAACTCTAAATTTTCGCCTTTTTCGAAAGCCAGTGGAACAAAAGTGCAGCAGTTTATTCTTTTTTCGAAACGTGGTTTCTGTAGCCCATCACCATGTTAATTAAATTAAAAAGTAATTTGAATGGAACAAGAAGCGATTTGAGCTGGAGCGACATTTAAATTTTACCAAAATTCGGTAAAACTGGGCTTCTCGCCACATTTTCAGTTCTACACCTTTTTGTTACTGCAGCATTTTTCTGCACAGATACATTTCTAAATCAAGTTTATTGAGGCTCTGAAAGTACTTCTTGAAACGTTCATCATTTTATTTACATAAGCTCTTGATCGCCACAGGCATTAAGTTAGTTCACCTCAATAATTTTTGCAAGCTCTTCCCCAGACCTCCAGTCACACAATCGCCGAGAAGCAATGACTTACTCATTCGCTATAGAAACTTCTGTTTGTGGATCGTTCGGTTTGAATGCTCATTTAAATGCTGCTGGAAGCATGCAACAATGATTTGATAAGCCACCCAGCTAGTTTGGGAATAAGTGCTAAGCGGGGATGGCACTGGAAAAATCACCACCAGTGAGAAAGTACTTATTCCCGTTTCTTCAACCAGCCACCTAAAAGCCTGGTTCACACTTGTGAGATAAGCACAAGCATAAGCACAGGGAAAACCCAAGTGTGAACATTCGCGAAATAAGCACAAGAAAAAGAAACACTTCGCTTTCTCTTGTGCTTGTGCTTATCCTTATGTCGTTTGTTTCACTAGTGTGAACATCCGTAAAACAAGCATAAGCATAAGCATGTCGTCACCAGTCCACTTTGCGCACGCGTATTTTTCATTTTCTTGTGCTTATTTTACGTGTGTGAACATCGGTTCCTTATGCTTATGCTTGTGCTTGTGCTTATCTCACAAGTGTGAACCAGGCTAAAAGGTTTATTCCTAATTAGAAGACTTACTGTAATACTCCGTATTTTGTTTTGTGGTTGTAGAAGATTGCATAAAATGTGTGCAAAGCTAAAAAGATGCAGCCACGACCTCCCTAATGTAATAAAACATTGAACGCAACATAATCACGCTGCATTTTTTTAAAGTTTTATCAATGGTTGACGGCTACTAATTTGAACCCAGATCATTTGTTTGCTGATCTGATTTGAATGAACGAAAGCTATTTAAAATAACGATAATGATGGCGATTCTGATTTTATTTAACCCATAAAAGGCACTTTTCTTGCACATTATCCCTGTGATAATTGTAATTCTGCTTGTTTTATCTTGACTTATCTTTGTAGGTGTAAATTTCCTGTCATGTGAATGGGATTCAAACAAGTCTTCTTACTAAAAAGTTAAGCTGTCTACGTTCTTTTAAACCCAAATTTAAAACGATAAACAATTTATTCAGTTTGTTTCATTTCGCTAAAGTGTTGTTTGAACTAACAATATTTGTTTTTCGGTAATATAACCTAAGAAATATAGGGTTGATCGGTCAGTTTTTTAAAACAAAACTCGGTTCATTTGTTTTCTCAAAATCTGCTCAGCGCTCATCAAGACAAAATTGTTTATACTGATTCTTACATTCTCTCATTTTAAGTTTAATCTGAAAATGGTTCAAATCATGAGAAATCATAATATAAGTTACCTGTGTCAATTTATTCAATAAGAACGTGCTCTGAAACTTGTAACATTTTATGGGATTTTTTGCGATCGTTCCAATAGAATGACTACAGTATGTGTTACATGAAAAATGCGCCACTTTTTTACCGGCTTTAACAAACTTCTGACTGCTAATAGTATTAAAACTTCAAAATAATAAACCGGACAGTAAAAACTTGTGAGTATTATCACAAGTTTCCTCAATAATTACGAGCATAATTCGATAAGATTTGTTCTGTGCAAAACGATCCAAAATTTCGCAAAGACTTTCTCATATGGATTTTGCCCACAAGAAACGTTCTCTCGCGGTGGGGGGGGGGGGGGGGGGGGGGGGGGGGGGGGGGGGGGGGGGGGGGGGGGGGGGGGGGGGGGGGGGGGGGGG